>CM070840.1:11316916-11383614 GCA_036326025.1 Chrosomus eos
TAAATCCTAAAGTGAGCCATTTTCAGGCGGCTCCACGCGCCCGCATCCCTGTGCGTAAACTTGGGCTGGTGAGCCTGTGGCTGCGCTGGAGAACTGAGCTGAGCTGAGCTGAGCCGGGAAAACAGCACGCTTGCTTGAAGGAGGATCCGACTCTGGCGTGAGATGTTCTCTCTGACCACAGCGAGCTGGATGAAGGAGGCGTCACGCGTGTGTGTCCGTGGCGTCAATAGTAGGCGTGCGTGTGTGTGTGAGGGAGCGTGCGAGCGTGCGTGTATGTGTGTGTGTTTGTATTAGAAAGGAGGTCATTTTTGGTCTTAAATGTGTAAAAAGTGATAGTTGCTGTCTAGATAGATAGATAGATAGATAGATAGATAGATAGATAGATAGATAGATAGATAGATAGATAGATAGATAGATAGATAGATAGATAGATAGATAGACACTCAGCTGGACACCATGCACGATCACATGACTCTTTTCAATGGTGCAATGGAGGATGAAGGCTCAAAATGTTTTTCTGATCTTTAAAGATGGTGCGGAAAGCAAAAGTTTGTCATTTCATCCGTGTTAATTCCGGCCTAAGCTTTTCTGGGTCAGTACATCAACAGTAACTTGGGTTGTTTCACTTTTAAAAGAAGATGTAAGCTGGTCATCAAAAAAATGTAGTCAATAAATCGGAATTGAGCAACAAGACCTGCAGTGTAAATGCAGCCATAGATATATACCTACCTACCGGTTATGGCCTCGACTTACAGTACATCAACCATTGTCAGTGGCAATTACTTATGGACATCTAGATTAGGGAGTTTGGTTTGGTCAAAGTCACTTTACTGCCCTGATGTTCACATGACAAGTCATATCACAGACATGGGGATGCAAACTAAACCAACACAAAAGAGACCATTAGATCAAAAACTCAATGTTTGGTATTTAAAGATGAATGTCAAATCAATAGTCTAACTGCTCTTGGAAAAAGGCCACCATTTTCCTCCCTCTGCCAGCTGGTTCCCCCCACGCAGGAGCCCTCATAAGCTCCATCACCTATCAAAAACATGACATCACATTTCATGAGGCTGAATGTGATGGCAGGGAGCGTAAATGAGATGTCTCTACTGTGTAAACCCTCTCCAACAATGGCTGACAGACAATCAGGCGCAGTGCCCGGGGTGTGTGGAGGAGTGCCGGGGGTGTTTATGATGGCTCAGACAAGCCTGTACACACTAGAGCTGAAAAATAAATGCAGTGAGGTCTCTTAGTGCCCCTGTCTTTTTATCTGCATTTCTCTATCTTTCTCTTGCTGTCTATCACACTATTGTGACAGGCAGGACAGTCTGGAGAGAACATGTGCATGCAGCAACCAATATAAGAACATTGTAATGCATTTGTGTGCTTTCCACAGAAATAAACCTCCCTTGCATGCTTTTTTTTTGCATGTAACTTAAATGAATAGTTAATTTATTCACCCTCATGTCATTTCAAACACTCAGTGCTCTCTTTCTTCTGTAGAACACACACACAAACATATTAAACTGGTCATTTGGTTCTATGTGATTACATGACTGAAGCTTTCAAGCATCACAAAGCAATTAAAACCACTATGAAAGTCTTATAAATGTGCTCATATAGACAACTCTGTTGATGCCATACAGTAGTGTCCAGTGAGAAACTCATAATTCACTCATAATTTCCTTTTCTATGTATTTGAAAACCACCATACGAGTCAATAAGTTCGAAACAAATTGTTTTAATGCAATGGTTTTGCATATTTTTTAAGCTTGAAAGCTCAAAAACAACCCATCATAAAGATTAATAAATTATGACATAATTGTTCTTTTTGACTGAACTGTCCCCTTAAATGTTGTATCTCCTTACTCTAAAATAACTAAGGACCTGCTGAATTTATAAAATTACCCCCCTGCATGCATCAGTGACCTGTCAAATGAACCTTCTTGTTTGGAGAAGATGCAGTCAGGACGTGTCTTCCACAATGTCTCACAATGCACCACATCCCCAACATAAACCCGTTTCATTATTTAGCAGAGGAGTGAGAATCTGTACCCATCCGAGATCTCCAATGCCAGCTCTTATTAATGAAGTGGGAGGGACTTTGACAGGTGTAACAGGGCTGACAAATACACATCAACCTTCAACCTAAGCCCTCCCATTGGTTAGTGCAGATAGCTCGAGTCTAATGAGGCTTGCTGGCAAGAGGCCAGACAGAGCACGAATGATCATGTCAGCTGCAGCCGAAAGCCACATGCTTTCATATTTGTCTATCATGGATGTGTAACCATGGTGGAGGAGGCATAGGAAGGGGGGTTCACGGTGGAGCTCTTGAACTTTGAGCAGGGGCCCCTCCGGATCTCCAGAACCCCGCTGCTACTGCATATGGGAAGAGCATTTAATATGGAGAAAAATGCCTATGAATGGTTTTCAGTGATCAATGCATTCTTAGAAAAAGCCGTTATCCTTCTGTAGGCACCCATACTTGGACTATGAGTTCAATGCACTGAAGTTTTTTAATGTTAGTGAGATAGTTGTGGTAAAAAATAAAAAATAAAAAGATTGTTAAGCAGTTTTAACAGTGTTAAACAGTGATTTATGTATGCAGTTAATTAAAGAATGGTTTTATATACATATATTTAGATTTAAATACAATACTATATATGATATTATATACAGTATATACACATTTATTTAAATACTTTATTTAACAAGTATACTGTATGAAGAATGAGGAAATAGTTTTTTAAATAATTAAAATCCATGGAAATCCACACACATGGGGATGCACAAGCAAGTTAATTTCCTTTAAAAAATGTATCAAAAGTTTATTTAAGTAAATTAAGTAGTTTAGCTTTCAACATTGGCTCTGTTTCAGAATACTATTTGAAACAACAGAAGTGAACATTCTTTATCATTAGATTGTACTTTCATTTCCTGTTTCTTTTTTCTCACACTGTAACTGAGAGTAAGTCACTCATTCATAGCTATACAACATCCACAATCCAATGAGTGCCAATGAGTTAAATAAACACAGAAGACTGAACTTTACTCATCTCAGCCATGCATGCATGTGGCCTTGCATTGCTTGCTTTTACTGAACTCTCACTGTGTTTGGCCTTTCAGAGTGATTCATTCAGGGGGCGTTTACACGACACTTGTGTACTGAAAAAAACTGAAACCTTTTTTTACGTTCGTTTATACGACAGCAGCATTTTGGAGGCCTGAAAACACAAACTTTTGAAAATCGGTTTCAAGTTCAAGTTCAAGTTCATTTATTTGTATAGCACATTTAAACAGCCACTTAGACAGACCAAAGTGCTTTACAGAACACACAAATAAGAAAAGTAAAAACAGCAAAACAACCCCTAAAACACATAAAAAGCAGCAGAGCTACGAATAGCCTTAACAAAGATTCAAATATAAAATCGTAGAAATAATGAAAAAAAAAAAAAAAGAGATCAATAAGCTAAAGAGAACAGGTAGGTTTTTACCAAAGACTTAAAGATAGAAAGGGTGGGGGCCGTTCGGATCTCTGGGGGCAGGGTGTTCCACAGACGAGGCCCTGCCACTGCAAAAGCACGCTCCCCTCTACGCTTGAGTCTGACACGAGGGACTACCAGCAGAGCCTGGTCGTGTGACCTTAGGCTTCTGGACGGAGTATAGGGCTGAATAAGTTCGGATAGATAGGCTGGAGCTAAGTTGTGTAAAGATTTAAAAACAAATAGGAGGATTTTAAAATCTATTCTCTGACGGACTGGCAGCCAGTGTAACGATTTAAGAATCGGAGAGATATGGTCATATTTGCGACAGTTAAGAATGAGTCTGGCCGCAGCATTTTGGACCAACTGAAGACGTGCAATTTGGGAAACTGATATCCCACAGTAAAGTGAATTGCAATAGTCTAGCCGACACGTGATGAATGCATGAACCGCCATTTCCATAGTTATTGGAGTAAGAAAGCCTTTGATTTTAGAAAGTAAGCGAAGTTGGTAGAAACCGGAACTGATGACAGATGAAATATGTTTGTCAAATTTTAAAGACTGGTCAACAAGAAAACCTAAGTTCCGCACTCCTGTAGATATAAAACGAGATAGACTCCCCAAGTCTGGGCTTGTACACTGGGACCTTTCACTCGGGCTAAAGACAATGACCTCGGTCTTATCATCATTTAGAGAGAGGAAATTTTGAGCCAGCCATGCCTTTACCTCCTCTAGGCATAATAGAAGAGAGTTTAACGCTGCAGGGTTATTTCTTTTAAATGGAATGTAAATTTGGGTGTCGTCTGCATAAAGATGAAATGATACACTGTGTTTCCTTAAGATAGCGCCCAACGGTAGCATGTATAGAGAAAATAGAGAGGGAGCCAAAATGGAGCCCTGTGGAAGACCACAGGTTAGAGGTGCCATGGAGCTGGAAAAATTACCCATTTTAACTAAAAACTTTCTGTCAGAGAGGTACGACTGAAACCATGACAGGACAGAGGCTTTTAGGCCCACCCCAGTCTCAAGTCTAGCCAACAGAGTAGGGTGGTCAACAGTGTCAAAAGCTGCCGAAAGGTCTAAAAGAACTAGAACCACAGAATCACCCGAATCAGTGGAGATAAAAATATCGTTTAGCACTCTCAGAAGGGCGGACTCAGTGCTGTGAGCAGTCCTGAACCCAGATTGAAAAGCCTCATAAATACAGTTATTTGAAAGAAAGTGCTGAAGTTGATTAAACACGATTTTCTCCAATAACTTGGAAATAAAAGGCAAGACAGAGATGGGTCGGTAATTTTGTAAAATAGAAGGATCCAGTGAAGGCTTCTTGAGCAAAGGAGTGACCGTAGCCACTTTAAGATTAGCTGGAACAGAGCCCGTATTGAGACACTTGTTAAAAAGGGATACCAAACCTGGACCCACAGAGTCGATGATTAACTTTAGAAATTTCGGCTGAATGATATCATTTGGACAAAATGAAGGTTTGAGCTTGGTGCACACATCCTTTAGTGTCTGGAGGTTGATAGGATCAAAAACCTCCCAAACACAAGTAGTGGGTGACACGAATCGGGGGAGAGTTAAGTTAGGGCAAACACTAAGTCTTAATTTAGTGATTTTGTTCACAAAAAATCTCTGGAAATCTTCACATAGAGCATCAGAGGCAACAGAGAGTTTAGAAGAAGGATTTATAACAGACTGAATGACTGAAAACAAGACCTTTGGGTTGGAGTGGTTGGATTCAATTAAGTTAGAGAAATATGCAGCTTTAGCTGACTTAGCAGCCTTTTGGTATGCTGTAAGAGCGTCTTTGAACAAATGGAAGGAGACAATCTGCCTGTCTCGCTTCCATTTGCGTTCGGCCGCCCTACAAATTTGTCTTTGATGACGAGTGTCAGAGTTTTGCCACAGATTAGATTTTGGTTTGGATATGTGAGGCTTGAGAGGAGCAGTCACGTTTGCTACCTTAAGCCAGGCAGAATTTAAAAGACTGAAGTGTTGATCCACATCCAGGTCAGATAGTGGTTGGTCCAAGTCCAAGTGTGAGCATAGTTCAGCAAAACACAGGTCGAAGTTAGTGCTGAACTGAGGAGAGTAGACCCGCGACATAACAGGTGCAATAGTGGGTTAAATAGTAGATTAAAAAGCATCTATTAAGTCAAGAAACTCCTGCGATAAGGAATTTGAATGACAACAGACGTGAATATTAAAATCTCCAACCAAAAGGAAGCGATCATAGTTTGTGGCAATACTGCCAATGAACTCAGTAAATTGCTGTATAAAACCATTGGTGGAGTGAGGAGGCCGATATATCACCCCTAGGCAGATGGGACCATTCCAGTCTAGGTGGAGAAGCTGAGATTCAAAGCTGGGGAAAGCCGTTACAGTGACTAGCCGGCAGCGTGAGGAGAAAGAGTTGTTTAGGACAGTTATAATCCCACCCCCACGACCACTCGGACGAGGAGAGTTAAAAAAAGAACAGTTTGCTGGAACCAGTTCTGAGAAAGGAGTTAAATCACCGACCTTTATCCAGGACTCTGTGATGAACATAAAATCCAGGTTGTGAGAGGAGTAGAAGTCGTTTAACAAAAAGGTCTTATTCACCGCAGAAGTTTCACAGTGCTACAGAATCGTGAATTTGTGAAAACGTACTCGGTTACTAACGTAACCTCGGTTCTCTCTAGAGAGGGAACGAGTACTGCGTAATAGATTACGCAACTCTTTTCATCGAGACATTGAAGCCAAAAAAAAATTATCCTTAATTTTTAATCAATGTAAAGCGCTTTGCAGCAGCAAGCAGACCTTAGGCGAGACAGCTCGCGCGCCTATTGGCTGACTTGCGGCAAAAGCAGCAGCCTATCGAGAGCAGCTCTGCGTGACGTCATGACGAATGGGGGCACTTCGCGCCCATTTCGTCACGTCCCGCCAGAAAGGGCGTGGTCTCGCCCTATAAATAAGCTCGATATCCTGCTATTCACTGATTTTTCATCGCCGAAGCGAACCAGAGCGTATTCCAAGCACGGCAAGATACGCAGTACTCGTTCCCTCTCTAGAGAGAACCGAGGTTACGTTAGTAACCGAGTACGTTCTCTTACGAGAGTATCTCTCGTACTGCGTAATAGCTTACGCTATGGGGAACACAGTGTAACACGCCGTGCTGATAAGGATCCAACACCACAGTCCCAGGGGCAAAGCCCGGGGCGCATGCAGTGGATAATCACAATACACTCACCGAGAGTAAAAAAGGAGAGGCTGGAAGCATTTCTCCCTATAGATAAGCCCACAGGGGCACCATATGACCGTTAAACCACGCAGCCAGGGTGAAAGCCTTCAGCCTGAACTGGGTGGCCCTACTTGTGCCAGTACTCATGGAGCTGCTGCATCAGTCTGAACGATGCGCAGGCCAAACACTCAGCATCCGAGCCGCACAGCGGGCAGATAGCACTGAAGTTTAAATAGCCAAAAGCTTAGCTTGTAAGGCAGGCACCTCCAGGTTGTAGTATTTTATAAATGTAGACGGCGAGGCCCAGCCCGCGGCCGTACAGATATCTTGCAGGGTGACCCCGCTAGACCATGCCCACGACGAGGCCACGCCTCTTGTGGAGTGCGCCCTGACACCCAAGGGGCACTGCAGGCCCTTTGAAGTGTAAGCCAGCGCAATGGCATCAACTATCCATCTGGATAGGCTCTGTTTCGAAGCAGCAAGTCCCTTGGAACGCCCACTGAACGAAACGAAAAGCTGCTCGGTCTGTCTGAACCCAGACGAGCGGGACACATAAGCTCTTAATGCCCTAACTGGGCAAAGAAGATTCGCATCCTCCTCCTCATTGATAACCGGAAGGGCAGACAGGGAAATCACCTGGGCCCTGAACGGTGTGTTGAGGGATTTTGGCACGTAGCCGTGCTTAGGTTTGAGTATGACCTTTGAGTCATTAGGCCTAAACTCCATACATGACGCGCTTACAGAAAGCGCCTGTAAGTCCCCTATGCGCTTCACTGAAGCGAGAGCCGTGAGGAACACCGCCTTGAAAGACAGGTGCTTCATGTCCGAAAACTGGATCGGCTCAAATGGGGCACCCTTCATGGCCTCCAAGACCATGGAAAGGTCCCATGACGGGACTGAAGGGGGCCTGGGGGGGTTTAGCCTCCTGGCTCCTCTTAGGAAACGCACGACAAAGTCGTTCTTCCCTAGCGACTGGCCAGACACCGGTTTTGCAAACGTTGCTATGGCCGCCACATAGACCTTGAGCGTGGATGGGGTCCTGCCCTTATCCAGCAGCTCTTGAAGGAAGGACAGTACCTCCGTAACCCCGCAGTCCACTGGCGAAAAGCCTCGGGCTTGACACCAGGCAGAGAACACTGACCATTTCGAGGAGTAGAGCCGTCTAGTAGACGGAGCTCTAGCCTGCGCGATCGTGTTCAGCACTCCCTCTGGGAGGCTAGCGGGTACCCGTTGATGGCCCATGCGTGCAGGGACCACAGATCCGGGCGAGGATGCCAAATCGAGCCCTCCGCCTGAGAGAGGAGGTCTCTCCTCAACGGCACAGGCCATGGAGCAGCGCTGGTCAGCTGCATCAGGACAGGGAACCAAGCCTGGTTCGTCCAGAGCGGAGCTACGAGCAGCACTGGGCATCCGTTTTCCCTGATTCGTTCCAACACCTGGGGCAGGAGCGAGACCGGGGGAAAATAATACAGAGGACAGCGGGGCCAGGCATGGGCCAGCGCGTCCTTGTTTTTCGAGAAAAACTTCGAGCAGTGAGCGTTTTCGTGGGACGCAAATAAGTCCACCTGCGCTCTGCCGAATGTTTCCCACAGCAGCTGGACCGTCTGCGGGTGCAGCGACCATTCCCCTGCTGGTACATTGTTCCTGGACAGTCTGTCCGGTCCCACATTTAGGTGACCGGGCACATGCGCTGCTCTCAGCGAGAGCAGGCTGTGCTGAGCCCAGACCAGGAGGCGTTCCGTCAGCCTGTAAAGGTTTCGAGACCTGACGCCACCCTGGCGATTTATATACGCCACCACTGACATGTTGTCCGACCGGACTAAGACGTGGTGGCCTCTTATCTGGGGACAGAAGCGCCGCAGCGCTCTGTCGACTGCTATCATCTCCAAGCAGTTTATGTGAAGGAGCTTCTCCCGCTCTGACCATAGGCCAGCTAGCGGTCTGCCCTCGAGCAGCGCCCCCCACCCCGAGGTGGAGGCGTCCGTAGACACCACCTTTACACTCGAGGCGGTCCCCAGACTCACACCTGACTGGTACCAGGTGGACACCTTCCAAGGTCTCAGAGCTGAAACGCACTGCTGGCCGACCCTGAGGCGAAACAGACCCGTGGTCCATGCCCGGGGCGGAACCCGTGCTTTCAGCCACATCTGCAGCGGGCGCATGCGAAGCAGGCCCAGCTGGAGTACAGAGGCCGCTGAGGCCATTAGGCCCAGCATTTTCTGAAACCTTCTGAGTGGGACTATAGAGCCGTGGCGGAAGGATTTCGCGACGCGCTGAATATTTAGTCCGCGCTCCGGTGACAGGCGTGCCGTCATGGATAGCGAGTCTAACACTGTTCCCAGAAAGGGAATTTTCTGGCTGGGAGACAGTGCACTCTTTGCCCAATTGACCGTGAGGCCCAGCTTCTCGAGGTGCTCGAGTAATGTGGCCCTGTGTTCTATGAGCTCCGATCGTGATCGAGCTAGAACCAGCCAATCGTCCAAGTAGTTCATAACTCGCATGCCCCGAAGTCTCAGGGGAGCGAGAGCCGCGTCCATGCACTTCGTGAATGTACGTGGTGCTAGGGACAGGCCAAACGGCAGGACTGTGTATTGATATGCCTGGCCCTCGAATGCGAATCTCAAGAATCGCCTGTGATGGGACGCTATTTGTATTTGGAAATAGGCGTCTTTCAGATCTATTGACATAAACCAGTCCCCGTGGCGCACTTGCGCGAGGATTTTCCTGGTCGTAAGCATCCTGAACTGGCGCTTCACAAGCGCTCTGTTCAGCTGTCGCAGATCTAGAATGGGTCTGAAACCCCATCTTTTTTCGGTAACAGAAAATATCTGCTGTATAAGCCCCCCTCGCTCTGAGCCTGAGATAAGGGTTCTATAGCCCCTTTGCTCAGTAGTTTCGCTATCTCGGCTCGAAGTAGATGAGATACTTCGTTTCCCACCGTAGTCTCGACGCGCGCCGTATAGCGGCGGGGGCGTCGAGCAAACTGTAGCGAATAGCCTCTCTTTATAGTGTTCAGCACCCATTCCGATACCCCGGGAAGCTAGAGGTAGAATAGCTAGAGGTAGAATGGAAACCGGGCTCTGGCCGCGACAAAGCGGCAGCTCGAGAGCCCCGGTGTCCTGAGAACACGACGCCGTGTTTACAGCGTCTGAGGCGGGGGGCGCGCTGATCACAGCGGGCAGCCTGGCCGCACTCAGCCTCTCTATGGCGGGACTCGCAACGAGAGTGAGCGGGGCGAATCCCGTGGGATTCGGCATGTCTGCGGGGAAATGTGGGCGCGATAGTACGGGCACATTTACTGCACTGCACATGCTTTCGGCTGGAGCCGATTGGATGTGTGTTGGTTTCGTTTTTACAGAAACCAAGGGACACGCGGCGTGTAGTGTAAGCGGGCAAAGTATGGGCGCATTCACTACATTGTTTGCACAATCGAACTGAGTCGATTTTATGTGTGCAAGCCCTGCACCGTGGCGGGCTGTGTCTGGGTGTGGGAATGGGCACTGGGGCGTGGGCATTCTTACAACACACATAACACCATCGGCCGTGGCCGGGACACCAGAAAATACACTCTTTATTGGATTTATCTGGGTAGCCGTAAAAACGGCTTTTGTGTGCAGGCAAGCGGGCTGAGACACCGGCTGCTTCGCTGCTAAATACGCTGGGACAGTCATATCGCATGGGACTGAACGAGCGAGGAGTTTTGGTGGAAATCCGGCCGCAGCGGGATCTGAACACCGTCGTTTTCCTAGAGTGGCTAGGAAAGCTTCGAGGCCTCGGGCTTGAGCTCAATCCTCGGCCGGGGCCCGCGCTGAGGGGGGCGGCGTCCAGCAGAGCGAGAGCGCGGTCTCTGGTCTCGGGCCTGGCGGCGCTGTGAAGCGGCGGCGGCGGGCGGTGCATGCTGCGGCTGAGAGCTGCAAACAGGCGGCTGTTTAGGGCGACCTGAAGCGGAGCTCGAGCGCTTCGGGAGGAAGTGCTTCATGGCCTGCGAAGTCTTCTGCACCTCAGTGTATCTGTCCGCGAAATCCTTGACGGCAGATCCAAAGAGGCCCGCTGGAGAAATGGGCGCGTCGAGGAATACAGAGCGCTCGGCTTCCGTCATCTCTGACAGCGTCAACCATAGATGTCTCTCGACGACGGCGAGAGAGGCCATATTCCGCCCCATGGCCTGTGCAGCGGCTTTAGCGGCGCGTAGAGCGAGATCCGTAGCGCTCCGCAAATCCGCCACGCAGATAGCCCCGGGTCCTTCCTCGTCCAGTTTAAGGAGAAGGTCAGCCTGGTAGATCTGCAAGACAGCCATCGTGTGCAGCGCTGAGACTGCTTGTCCGGCGGCGGTGTAAGCGCGCCCGTGCAGCGATGACGTCACCCGGCAGGCCTTAGATGGGAGCGTTGTCTGCGCGCGCCGTCCAGCAGAGGGCGGGCAGAGATGTGACGCTACCGCTACCTCCACCGGAGGAATGGAGGTGTACCCTCTATCTCCCGCACCGTCGACAGTGGAGAATGCCGCGGAGACAGAGGTACGCAGCCTGGCGGAGAATGGGGCGTTCCACGACTTGGAGACTTCGTCGTGAAGTTCGGGGAGGAAAGGGGCGGCCCTGGATTTAGACGGAGCCTCGTCCTTCCAAAGGAAGCGTCCGTCTAGCATGTTGCGGGGTGGGAGCGTGGGCGCTTCCCACTCGAGGCCGATGCTTTCCACGGCCTGGGTGAGCAGACGCATCAGCTCAGCCTCAATGCCGGCTCTCTTCCCGGGGGGTTGGCTGGAAACGTCAGCGGGGGGAGGTCCGCGGAGCTCGCCCAATCCTCGCTGTCAGAAGCCACGAGAGAGCATACCTCAGGTTCGTCGAACTCGGGGGCGGACGCGGCGGCAGACGGCGGCCGTTGTCCATCCGGGAGCGACTCTGGTGAAGCCGGCGAAGCAGGCGGGCGAACCGGCGAGCTTTGGCGGGCTGGAGAAGGCTCAGGAGCGCGCTGGGCGCGGCGCTTCTTGCGGCGCGGCGCCACGGAAGGCTGGGAGGCGGGCTCAGAGAACGATGCCAGGCGAGTCCTCAGAGTCACCATGGGCAAAAGCTCGCAGTGGGGGCATCCGCCGTCAGCGAGCGCGATAGCCGCGTGATCTTCACCCAGGCAGGACACGCAGATGACATGACGGTCCTCGTCGCTGAGTTGGGCGCGGCACGAGCCACAAGAAGGCATCTTTAAAAAGACGCAGCTCTTTTAGGGAGAAGTATGTGTTGCGTCACGTAAGCAAACACACACTCTCAACAGAGAAATACAATGCAATTGAAAGGATATAATACGCCGGAAAGCGCAGCAGGTACGGCGGCTGAAGGCGGCGATGCCAGCGACTCCAGGCTCAAGGCACGTCCCGCTGAAGGCTACAGGTCGACGGCGCGGCTTCTCAATCCAGATCCAGCGATGCGTGAGCTTCGCTGAAGAGTTGAAAAATCAGTGAATAGCAGGATATCGAGCTTATTTATAGGGCGAGACCACGCCCTTTCTGGCGGGACGTGACGAAATGGGCGCGAAGTGCCCCCATTCGTCATGACGTCACGCAGAGCTGCTCTCGATAGGCTGCTGCTTTTGCCGCAAGTCAGCCAATAGGCGCGCGAGCTGTCTCGCCTAAGGTCTGCTTGCTGCTGCAAAGCGCTTTACATTGATTAAAAATTAAGGATAATTTTTTTTTGGCTTCAATGTCTCGATGAAAAGAGTTTTCCCCATAGCGTAAGCTATTACGCAGTACGAGAGATACTCTCGTAAGAGAACTGTGATGTCATGTGCATGCATATTAAGTTTATTTACAAAGTGACGTCACCAACAACTACTGGCCTGGTATAATACACTGTTTTTAATCGTTTTCGAGGATCTGTGTGAATGGGGATAGTTATGACAACGTTGTCTGTACGATGAAAGACGCTCTATGTATTTTACTAGAAGTAGTTTAGCCTTAGTGCATGTTCAATGCAACTTCACCACATAAGAAAAACCTTAAAGTAGCAACTTCCAGAAAACTGCAGCAGACATGCAAGCACCCCTTTCTCTTTCTCTTTCTCCGCACCAGACACTTTTGTAGAACTGCACAAAACCAAACAGAAACAAAAAAGCTCTTTTGTGCTGGCTTGCGATGCGTCAGGGACCGCATGCTGGCTGATTGACGGGGGTCCAGGCTCCACCCACCAGAGGTGAGCAGGAGTGTGGGAAGAGGCAAGTGCACAATGCTTGCTCTCCAGAGGGCGGGAGGGACCTAAGACCCGTCCCCCGCTCCATGGCAGACAGGGCATGGCTTTCTTTCAGTAGACTGAGCCCTAGGGTCAGTGTATGGGGCCCTCTAGAAGCAGATCTCTGTGGAGCGGCACGGCCCTCGTTTAACCTGTCCCAGATGGCTGTGCTCTGTAGCACCACACAAGAGTCACAGAGAAGTTCAGTGTAGGACTTAGTGAGCTGCCAAGTTCAAAGGATAAGTTCATAAAACAAATGTGGAAGTGGACTTATATTCAGTATATTTGGGAAGTGAGAAATATATATGTTGGTGTTTCCAAACTTTTGGAGGGCGTATAATATGTATATGAGGACATGAGAACACACACATATTAAATATATATATATATATATATATATATATATATATATATATATATATATATATATATATATATATATATATATATATATATTATATATATATATATGCACATATCCTCCAAATATACACACAACTGTTCAAAAGTATGGTGTAAGTAAGACCTTTTTTATGTTTTTGAAACAAGAGACTTCTGCAATGATCTGTGGCATTTGGAGGCAGGGGAACACCTTGAACACTTCATCATGTTCCTCAAATCATTCCTGAACAATGTGTGGCAGGGTGCAATATCCTGCAGAAAGAGGCCACTTCCACCAGGGAACACCATTGTCATGAAGCGTCACGTGTCAAATTTACATCTACATGAATGGCCGGACCCAGGGTTCCCCAGCAGAACATTGCCCAGAGCATCACACTGCCTCCACTGACTTGTCATTGTCCCACTGTGATTCTTGGTGCCATCACTTCCCCAGGTAAACTGCTCACACAAACGTCCATGTGATCCACCAGGCAATGTTTTTCCACTGCTTCAAGGTCTAGTTCCAACGCTAACGTGCCCATTTTTGCCGCATTCTACAGTGGGGTCATCATAGGCACTCTGATTGGTCTGTGGTTATGCAGCCCCATACATATAGGAGAGTGCGATGCACTGTGTGTTAGGGGTTGAACGACTTCAGATTTTTTGAAGTCGACTGTTATGACATCAAAGTCGAGTCGACGTCGACTAGTCGAAGACGTCATTCATAAAAACACAAGAGATGGGACTGCTTTGCAACATGCCACAATTTGCAATTAATTAACAGAAAATGATACAGATGCTGACAGCTCATAATGGGGCCGTTTACACCTGGTCACTTCATGCGTTTTTACTGATCTGATTTATCAAAACGATTCCATTTACACATAAATGTGTTTTCGCAAAACGGATATAAATCCGATCTTCAAACAACGCGCTATATGCAGATTTAACGGATTTCACGTCACCAATACTAATGCGCTGCATTTTATTGATCATCAGCTAATTTCAAAATCAAAGACCGCAATAAGAGAGATAGCACTGGTAAGATCATTTTGTTTCTTTACTTTTAACGAAGATGATTGTGTGTTAAGCGTCTGTGACTTACTTTCACTTTGATTTGCGATAGTTTGCACGTTGGCTTGATGAATAGACGATCTGCTCATCTGCGGCGATGCACGTTGCAGCTCTATAATACGCTCTCACACGTTTATTTTTAGCATTGTTAGGAGAAGTCCAATATGTACATATGTGTACATAGAACCACAAGAAGTACATATGTGGTTTCAACAACCAGATGCATTTACACTTGTCCAGTTTCGTTTGTTAAGCGGCCCAGACCTCCACCTGAAGTTTGAGCGATCAGATTTAAATCCGTCTCGAATGCATTACGGATGGCATTTACAGCCCGCTGTTTACATCATGATTATGATCGCATTAGTGATGCGCAGATCCAAGTAATAATATTCCAATTAATTGCGGGTAAATTAGAGGTAGGCTAACGTTACATCAATATGTTATAAATAAATGAAAAACATAATGTTTTAATGATTTTAATAAAGAGACTGATCTCTAATTTCCTGGTAAAACAGTGAGCGTGCGTCATGCTTTTACTTTCGTTTTCACAATATGGGTTAGTAAAGTATTTACACACACACTTAATGTACCAATGCTGCTTTCTTGCTGCAATAACCCTCTGGGCTCTTCATCTGTTGTCGTCTGCAACATGTTAGTATAAAAATTAGCGCAATCATAGTGTCACATGATCAACGCGACTAGTCGACGTCAAGCTTAAAGCGTCGCGGCACTGCATTAAGGTCGACTAGTCGACTAATCGACTAGTCGGTTCAACCCCTACTGTGTGTTGTGACACATTCATCCCATAACCATCACTAAAATTGTATGTGACTTGTGCCACAGTAGACCTTCTGTTGGCTCGGACCAGATGGGATAGCCTTCGTTGCCCTCGTCCATGAATAAGCCTTGGGAGCTAAACATCATGTTTGTGGTTTGTCCCTCCTAGGATAACTGTTGGTAAATTCTCATCACTGCTGAGCAACCCACAAGCCTTGCTGTTTCAGAGATACTCTGACCCAGTCGCCTTGCCATAACAATCTGGCTATTGTCAAAGTTGCTCAGATCTTTATTCCTGCATCCAACACATTGATTACGAAAACTGATTGTTCTTACCATCTAATACAGACCTTAATATGTGGCCTTGTTAGGAGATGATCAATGATATTCGCTGATCATAGTTTTTTGGTTCACTGCTGTGTATAATATATATATATATATAAACCTCTTAACTCTTTTCACTTCTTCAGACACTTACACAACACATCCCTGGAAGAACAAAACATTGTCAGAGTTGTTTATTTTGTCTCGGAATATGTCTTCTTCTGCAACACTTTAGAGGGCACTGGATGTCTCTTTTAGATCACAGAGGAGAGAAAAAGACTCCCCATCCCTCTGGCATGGTTATATAATAACCAAGAGAGTGTGTTTTTCCAGCGCCAGCTCTGTGATGTTGCACATCACTCGGGTTTGTTGGGTTTCTGCTTCCATCATCCCTGTCAAAGAGGCACCGACAAAGAATCACGCTTCTCTCCATTTCAAGGCACAGACACGGATCAATCCGTAATGCTTCGGTGCGGATTAGTCTTTGTAATTATTTGAGATCTCATTATCAAACAGCTGCTCTGCCTAATTTAATCAATATTTAGTGATAAGGCTTCCCGCATGCGTTCAACTGCAGAGCGGGGCGACATTAAACAAGCTACAGCCGATTCTTACCGTCTCTTTAAGTAGGTCAAGATGCAGGGTTTTCCTTTAGAGTTATGCAACTTCAGGCTTCTGGACTACAGTGATTCAAAATACTCAAGAGAACGAGGGATATTTTTAAGAATGCATACGCCTGGATTGTGAACATCACATTTTTATTGCTGCGGTAATAGGATTAGATAAATTGCCTTGCATAGCAGATATTTCTTTTGCAACCACACAGCTTTTATTGTATCTGGCTAAATTAACTTGTGTTTTAACAGTGTTTTTGGTCGTATGTTGACTTTATTAACACCATCTCTTCCTAAACACACGGAGTCCCTTGACAGAAGCGCAAATCCTCAACATATAGACTGTTTCCTAATCAGAAGCACACAGCTGGGCTTTCTGCCCCAAAATGTCACTGGTCTACCATGACCTCAGTTAACCTTTCTATTTAAAACACAGAAAATCCCTTAAGCAAACTCCAGTCTCCTATCTCTTCGGTGCAGCCTTTAAACAGCAGTCTTGCGAAAAGAAAGAAAGAAAGAAAGAAAGAAAGAAAGAAAGAAAGAAAGAAAGAAAGAAAGAAAGAAAGAAAGAAAGAAAGAAAGAAAGAAAGAAAGAAAGAAAGACACCAGGATTCGAATCTAATCCTGATACATTACATTTAGGAGTCGTTTGTACAGCAATCGCACCAAAACGTTTTAGTTAATAAGACTGAAGCTATGCTGCCGATTCGGATCAGATCCTGACATCAGACCTATGATGTACAGTGTTTTAAAGATGTCTGATGAAGGCCAATGTTCGCTCCAGGACGTTTGTGAGACATGGATGAACAGAGCGCAGACGCCTCTAAGTCTCAGAGTTCTACCTGAGTGAGCTGAGAGAAAATGATGGAGCGGCCTCATCTGTGCTGTATTATAACTGTGGTCTATGGGAAAGGTCTCTGTATCGATCTACAGTACACAGTCGATATTCATAACCGGCAATGATAATACGGTCTCTCCAGAGCCCGAGATGTCAGAAGGGATAAGGTCAGCCTGTGTCCGTCTGGTGTAATGCACTGCAATAAACAAATAAATAAATTCTTAGTCAGTATATGAATTAGTAAAAAAAAGCATAAATATTTTATTTGACAGAGGGTCAGAATTTTGTGTAAACAACATGAAAGCATGGATCCATCCTGCCACCAACGGTTCAGGCTGGTGGTGGTTTAATGGTGTGGATGGTATTTTCTTGGCACACTTTGGACATTGAGCATCATTTAAAGTAACACCAAGTAACTTTTCCTCCTCGGTCGCCCTACTGGTTGTAAACAAAATTGTTCATTGCCGCTGTCGTAAATAATTTAGCCTACCGTCGCACGCACGCTCGCTGTTTATCCAGCACCGGCTTTAGAATGAACGATGTCCACAGACAAGGTAGAACCCCGAAGTTACATAGTGCCAGTAAAAGCGATACAGACCCCGTCAGGCGATGGCAGAAGTGCCTTTCACCCTTTTACGACTTGATGAACCACTGAGAAGATTTTGGAAACATTATTTAAGGTAAACAATGTTACATAGTGTTGCTTTAAACGTCACAGCCTACCTGAGTATTGTTGCTGACCATGCATCTCTTTATGACCAAAGTTTACCATCTTCTGATGGCTACTTCCAGCGGGATAACACGCCATGTCACAAATTGTGTCAACATGGTTCCTTGAACATGACAATGAGATGACTAAACTCAAAGGACTTCCACAGTCTCCAGACCTCAACCCAGTAGAGCAGCTTTGGGATGTGGTGGAATGGGAGATTCACATCATGTGAAGCCAAAACAATCTGCAGCAAATGCGTGATCCTATCATGACATTATGAACCAAAACATTTGAGGAATGTTTCCAGCACCTTATTGAATATCCCATGAAGAATTAAAGCAGTTCTGAAGGCGAAAGGGGGTCCAACCTGGTACTAGCAACCTAAAAATGTGGCCAGTGAGTGTGAAATGGTGGCGTGTGGTGAATAACATGGTACTGTAAAATTACCATATTCATACCATGTACTTTTAAATTTTTGCAATCATAGTTGAATGATGTAAAGCCATGCATTAATCTCTTAATTTAACTTGAGCATTGTCTTATTACAAGACTTTCTGTTACACCTTCTGGTGTTGGAAATAAATCTTTTGACCATGTGTAAATTTTTTCCTGTGGTAAAGTGTCTATGACCAATCTTGCGAGTGTGGCGGCCTTTTCGCCCCTGTTCCGGGGAGCAGGTGTGTTTTCCACCGCATTACACACACTCTGATGAGAGCACAGTGAAGCAGCAGGTGTCTAATTTCACCCTGTCTTCCTCCTACATTCACTCACATCCACACATCCTTCAAACACACACACACTATTTCCATAACAATCCCACAATTTCACACAGCTAAAGGACATATTAAGACAGAGAGATGGAGAGAAAAATAGAAGATAAGAAAAAGTGGTCTAGAGTTGAATGTAAAACTGAGAAGTGCTCACAATCATAAAGAAACTCACCACAAACCAAAAGCAGAAACCATGAGGGGCTTCAAGTTCCTGTCCAGAGACATCTTCTCAGAAGACGGTGTTACATAAAAGCACTTATTTTTAGCACTTAAAACTCTATAATATGAATATGAGCTGTGTCGTTGTATCAAATAAGTTTAATATCATGCTTTATTTTCTTTGATTTTGATTTTATAAATAGGCATTTCTCAAAGGAGAAGTGAAACTTGAAATCAGGCACACAAAAACTAAGCACAAACTATTGTAATTTGTGAGCTGTAAGTGACAATTGACATTACTTTGACTTGCTGCCAGCAGAAGAGAATGTTCTTTTATAAAAATGTAAAAGATTCCAGCTATGGAGGATTTTTGTATCTCCTGTCATATATCCCCACCTAGAGGTCAATGTTAAAATAATGTAAAGGTGAGTCCAAAGTCCAGGTTTTATAATGAACCTGACAATTAACTAAATGCATGAACCATTGTGTTTGTCTGTGTATTTGTGTTTAAAGATGCTGATACGTCTTTCTGCTGCTTCTTCTTTTGAATCTCTCTTCAGAAGATTCAATTCCTGCTTGTTGTAAAGTGTCAAATTTTCTTAAAAAAGCCCTGAAACAGTGTAGCTTTGTGGTCAAAGCATTCATTCTTTGATATTAAATTACATATGTTATTTGAAATATCACAATATCATAAATATTTTTATTTAGTTAGTTATAGTTTACTTTTTCTTTGCCCTTCTCTACTAAAAACAGTGTGCAATAAAGAAATCAAATTCCCAGTTTTTACATTTTCTCTTAATTTATTCAATAACAATTCCAAAAATAAAAAAACATATTCATATGCACAAAATATTCATTTTATGAAATTGTTTTTATTTTACTTTTAAATATTGAATACAAAAAAATACATTCTTGATGAGAATAAAATATAAAACAAAATCTTTTCAAACGAGATTCAACATTTTGCATAAATAGTCATAAATTGTACTTATTTATATCATACATTTAGGTTTATATCAGTTGACACACATTGAACATAAAAGAACAATTAATTTATTTTCTTCTGTTTGCGTCCCTTTCCACTTTTTCTTCTTCTATTTTGCCTTGGTGGTGAGACTTTTGGATCAGAGTTTTGTTTTGACATTTTTTTCTGGTCCACCATTCTCAT
Organism: Chrosomus eos; assembly: GCA_036326025.1. NCBI lineage: Eukaryota > Metazoa > Chordata > Actinopteri > Cypriniformes > Leuciscidae > Chrosomus > Chrosomus eos. Next base: position 11,336,651 of record CM070840.1, read on the forward strand.
AATGTCTTTGATCCACTTTGAGTCTGGTTTATAACACTTTGCTTTGCTTTTTATAGTCCACAAGCTAGAGAGAGAACAAAAAAGGGAGGGGTGGGTGAGGTTGAAATGTTTAATTCAATATGACTTGAGTGTTACGTTTTAAAGCACTGTAAGATCCAGAAGTTGTTAACTTTGGATTTAAATTGTAATTAGATAACTTAAAGTAAAAAAACTGCATCTTAAGGTCATGTAAATTGAGAATCTGTTCACTTACACAATAGCATCAATAGGGCAAACTCCTGATTTCTGGATATTATAATCCACAACTCTGTTTTTAGGTATTCTGTCGTTGCCAGTCTTCAAACAGCAATTTAAAGAACGCTGACTTGTTTCTGCAAAACAAAGAAATTGCAGATATTATTTAAACAGTCTCAAAACTTCACAAAAAGTTTCACACAGATTTTATTAAATGTTTACAGTGACTTTTCCCAGCATCATGACTGGATAACAAAATCGGTAAAGTTAAAACTCACCTGCAGTACGACAGAGCAGAAACAGCACCAGGCAGAAAGAAAGACAGACAAGCGACCTCATCGTAGCTGTGCAGTAGACAATGACTGCAACTACTCTTACACAACCTTTATCTTTCACACTTTCATTTCCTCTGCTCTTTTTTGCACACGCTCACAAACCTCAACCCCTACAAAGGGGAAAGTGTATGAGCGAGAGAGAATGTGTGTTAGAGAGAGGCGCACCTCCATCCGATGAGTGGAAAATGACACTAGTAATGATCTCTCGGTTTGGTCCTTCGCCCACATAGCTCGCCGCAGTGTAGGTGCATGCAGGCCTACTGTAGATGAATGGAGTTCCATTGCAAGAACGGGCCTACATGCCCAACAGAATTGCGGAGTCTTATGACACGTGAGAATGCATGCAACTTTAGACTTGCTTTATTTACAGATGCAATGCTTCACATAATAAAATCCTGTCTTATGATGCTATTCCACCAAAAAGGCCATATAAAATACCCCAAAATAAAGTTATTTTTAAAATATTGCCTAGTCCCTATGGGGTCCCTATGAAAAGCGCCATTGAACTGTGTTACAAGTGTTGGAGGCTCAGATGCTGGCAAGCTGCTGCGTGCCCTTTTGGCAACTGCTTTCACAATGTCGTATACCCAGAGCCCCAAGTAAGCCCGAGGGGTAGTCCTCCATACCAAAAGGGATGGAAGGGACAGGACTTATTCTGGGGATGGTCATATACTGTTCCTTTATCATGACAAAGGGAAGAGTGCTTCGGATCTCAATTATCATAGTTTTTCAGTTGCTAACACTGAGGAAGCGTGCCAAATCCAATGCAGAGTCAGAGAGGCGCTGTGCGCCAGCGGCCAGTAGGAAGCAACACCCCGAGTGGTGAGAGCCCTCACTCAATGGCTCGCCTTGAAACTGATACGCGAACTATCCAGTGGGCCAACCTCTGTTTGGAGACAGTCTTTCTCTTCTGCTGATATAGCAGACAAAGCAGACAAAGAGCTGCTCTGCGCTTCTAAACCTCTGCGTGCGGTCCACTTAAAAACTTAATGCATAAACCGGACACAGCAACACGAAGGCTGGGTCTGCCTCCTCCGTGGGCCACGCTTGCAAGGTCGAATGTGATCGACTAAATGGGAGCGTACGATTTTCAAAAGAATCTCATTATGAGGGACCACCCCTAACCCCGCCCCCAAACCTACCCGTTTAAACCATAGACTGTAAAAAAAAGATGGACGACGCCCCTTCGCTCTTTTCCATTGGAGGGAACTGAAGCCGCCAGAGTCCCGATATGGCGCTGACATATTGGAACTTGAGTCTGCACAGTTGCGTTTTCCGGACCAGTCATGCGCAGTCGTGAGCAGGAAGTAAAGCTGCGAAATCAAGGCCCCGCCCCCACTCGCGTTGAATCAATCGCAAGCACACGCCCTGCACTTTTCTTAAGTTGCCTTGTCTGCTCCGTTCCTCTCCAATGATGTCTGCTGTTTGCAGTACCTTGTTAAAGGTAAATACAACTACTAACCACATAGTCAACATTATGGAAAAAAGTTCGTTGGTGCTTCAGTGATTACTTCGCACAGAGAACCTGTCAATCACAGCTGTCAATCATGATGTCATTGCACCGTTTTTATAGCATCAAATAACTAACTAAAAACAAACTTATTTTAAAAACAAACATGAGAAATGACCGAAACTATCTTTAGAAAAAAGATATGTGAAGTGTAATTTAATTATTTAGTTGGTCTCACGTCCCGTTGAATAACAAGGGGAGGCGGGGCTAATGACCTATACTAGGACTGGTCACCGGGAAGCGATCGAGACGTTTTGGCTTCACTTTTGAGGGCTTGTGCGGCACGCTTGGTTTAAACAGACGTATGACTTCATTTTCAACCCTGCTTCAGCACACCTGCGTTTCAGTCATGTGTCAGCTCATGACACCGTTTTTTCTTTGTGCTTTACTTTTCTGTGCGTTTGACTTCATGGCAATGTTTTGATGAGGGGGTGGAGTCAAGGGACTGGGGCGTGTACAGCGGGCCTGGCCACACCTCCCTCGAGGTTACGTCATCGGCTTGAGACAGATCAAGACACCATGACTGATCAGATGCATGTGGGTGGATCGTTTCCTTTTAGCCTACTCATTAACATAAAAAAATGCATGGTTTTAATGCATTATACTTTCTAACGGTGTGTTATAGTGTATTATAACTGTGGTTACAATTATTCATGAGACCATACAGTGCATTAAGTAAGGGATAATGTACATCCAGCCGGTTGTTCTCTGAGAATAACCCCCGACAAGGTGATGAGGATTAATCATCTGAAGGGGGTTATTCTGAGAACAACCGGCTGGATGTACATTATCTCGCTTATTACACAGCTACTTGCCACTTAAGTAAATAATTAGACATGAAATATTGGTCTGAGTTGAAATATTTTATTAGGTCTTCAAACGCAAAGCTTCGCAGAGAGATCAGTTGCAGCGCGGCAAGTTCAAACTATACAGACATTTAAGAGATATGGTATACCAATTATTACACAGCATTTCGCCACAAATTATTATGGGGATAAGATGTATTGATTTCAGATTAAACTGTTTTAAAATCGTACCTGTTTGTATCATAATCCAACAATGTACAAAACAATAGTCACAAAATGGCAGCAGCTGCGTTTGTATGAAACGAGAGAGCGAGTCCACGATACTAGATGGATACTGGATTTTTGACATTTAATGTGAAGAAATGCATCTGTAAAGAACACACAAGGTTTTAGCTAGAATGGATACAGCTATGGCCGGAAGTGACGCAAAATCTCACCATAAAAAAAACAATAAATTAAACTTGCTACTTATCAGATTGTGTTTTATTCACATCTACACCTATACCCCAACCCTAAACATTTCCTTACAATAATACAAATACAGTAATCAATTGTTGTTCAGCATGACAAAAATTATGCAATATTGATGTGTGCATGCCCATTAAGCCCTGGTAGGACATTCTGGCCATAGCTGTATCCCTTCTGGCCCCAACCCTGCAACGCTCTTTTTTTCTCATGCCTCATGATCTCACACTGCCTGACTAATTCTCATGCCAAATAAGACAGCGCACACTAAATCTCAATCTGCTCATAGAATTAGACTTGTTTGGTCTAATACAGTAACTTATCTAAAGCGATAAAATCAAATCTCTTCTCGCACTTCGTAATCACTGCAGACCAGAGCTAAGAAACACCTACAATGAGAGACACATGTTTGTACCCCGGTTTCAGACGTTGTCATGTAGCAACAGAAACACTTTTCATTCAACACTCTACATGCTATACTATTTCAATAGCAATAAAGTAGGGTCTTAAAGGGATACTCTACTGGCTTTTCATATTAAACTATGCTATTCCCTTAACTAAGGCCCCATCCACACTACTACGTTTTCGTTTAGAAACGGAGACCTTTTGCTACGTTTGCACCTCTCGTCCAGACTAAAGCGGCAAAAACGAAGACCTAAAACGGAGAAGTTTAAAAACGCTGCAGACCCGTTTTTCGTTTTGAATCTCCGGAGGGCGTTTTAGTGAAGACGGGTCAAAACGGAGGACTTTAGAAACGATGACGCAAGACGCTCGCGCTCGGCTCTCTGATTGGGTGTCATCAGTCATGACGTATCCTTCCCTGATGCTATAACGTTAACTGCCAACATGCGCCGGAGGCAAGCTATTATTCCAGCGATCTGTGACAATTCCCATGCCGCGTGCAGCGGTGGTATCGACCGTGCATGGAGCGTCGGTTTTGGGTTAAGCCGGGAAGAACCAGCGCATGGTGGGATCATTTTATCAATGAAGTTGTGTTGTGTTTACACCGGCACACGCATGCCCAGTGTAGGTGAATGGTCAAGTGAGCCGCGTTTTCAGTCGTTTTAATGTGGACGGAGATCGCAGCTAAAACGCTGGTGTGGACGGAGATCGTATTCGTTTTAATTCTCCGTTTCTAAACTAAAACGCAGTAGTGTGGATGGGGCCTAAAACGAGTTGATACATACCTCTCTTGTCTTGCCGCGAACTTTTGTTAATGAGAGGGAGGAGGAGAGGGAGCGGGGGGAGCGGACTTTTCACAAGAGATGATATTACTGCGCCGAGTCGAAGTGCTCCCAAGCACTTGCTGTGGTATTCTGCCATTCAATATAGTTATCCATTTTACACGCTTAGAAAAGCACAACGTTTTATTTGTGTCACCGTTCTTGGTCGAGTTACACTACTCTAGTAACTGTATTTAAATAGGGAAAGCGTGGAGGTGTTTGGTCACTTCTCTTCTTGGCACGTATTGAATGAACAGGGCTGAGATAAGATCTAACAAAGGTTCGCGGCAAGACAGAGATGAGAGAGGTATGTATCAACTCATCTTAGTTAAGGGAATAACATAGTTTAATATGAAAACCAGTAGAGTATCCCTTTAAATTTTTTGTCGTTTAATTTGGATAAATTTGACATTAAGATTACATGAAAAGCATTCTTACTGTTATATAAACACAGATTTGTGAGCATTAGCTGAACTGGGGATGTCAGATTAAACATGAAACACACATGATCGTTGTAATTGGCGAGTGTGTCGAGCAGGAAGAGGCAGAGGGCCGTGAGAGAATGGTGTGAGGCCGGTGGAGTGATTGCTGAAGAGCGACACCTGCGTGACATACGAGTCTCGTATCTAATCTATTCACGGAGGAGCGGAAGCATAAAAGAAGGAGCGACGACAGTGAAGGATGAGAGAGGACCAGGCCTCCGTTGTCCGTGAGGGGCTGTATTTGTTTTATTTTATGATTATTAAAGTATTTGAATGTTCGTTGGTTCCTGCCTCCTTCCCACAAAAACTAACCCTTACTACAGTGAGGCTGGCCAATCTGTAAATAGCTGTCATCATGGAGCAGCTCTCGATGCGCACAACATACAACACCAGTGGACAGATCAATATCTTCTCACAAAAGCTAAACAAGTGTGTGAGAAACTTGCATTATATGCACTCACAGAGATTGATTTCGAATGGGGCCTCAATAATGACAATGTAGTGAATATACACAGTGACTAAACATTTGACATGTGCTTGTATTATTGGAAAATTACACACAAGGGATACAGAAATAATTGGTAATATAAAATCATTTATTCTGTTTCATCAGGTTGTTGCCAGTAAATGCATTAGTTAAACAAAATTCAAGTTCAAATCTAACTCTAATACACATCTAATCACAAAACTACATATTCATCACAGTGGGGGGAGGGGGTCTAAACACACTGAACTGGAAAAAAGAAAAAACAGTTATACCATATACAGACATATGTTTTCAAATTTACTCAGCTCAGATAAAGTAGTCGGTTCATCTTGTCCATTCCAGTGTGTTGTGGTATTCAGCATTGATTCTGTTTTAAATGTTGATGTGGAGTTTATGGGATGTGCTGTCATTTCAGTTACCACCTTCTCGTCCAGAAATTGCATAAATCTTTTCACCCAAAGATGTTGTGGATTGGCACAAAAAGTTGATCCATTGACAGTTTCAAATCTGTAATTACATAAAAGTAACAATTTAGCATGATAATACAACAAAATATACAAATCTATGCGTTTCAGTTTTAAAATGTTTTGAATAAAAATGGTCAATGTACTAAAATAAGGCCTGGCCAAAATAACTATTCTGACAGCTCTATAACTATATAAGCTCAGATTTATCATGAAATATAGTGTTGAATAGGTGAAGTCTATCACAGTGTATCGACTTTCACAAAAAAAAAGAGAACTCACACAATGGCATCAATATGGCAAACACCTCCTTTATCAATCTTGTAACTTGTGATATTTTCCCTGCGGATAACTAATTTTGACGTTTTGAGACAAGGGCAGGGTGAATGGGCAGAATCTACAAAAACACAAGAGAAACAAACATTTTAAACACAGACATTCATTTAGTCAAGACCATTTAACTGCAATAACTAACTCTAAAGTAACCGGGTCCAAAAAAAGGTACAGACTTTGGTTAAATTCAATAAGCTCAGGCAAAATAGTCGGTTCATCCTGTCCATTCCAGTGTGTTGTGGTATTCAGCATTGATTCTGTTTTAAATGTTGATGTGGAGTTTATGGGATGTACTGTCATTTCAGTTGCCGCTTTTTTGTCTAGAAATTGCATAACTCTTTTCACCCAAAGATTTTGTGGGTTGGCACAAAAAGTTGATCCATTGACAGTTTTAAATCTGTAATTACATAAAAGTAACAATTTAGCATGATAATACAACAAAATATACAAATATATGCGTTTCAGGTTTAAAATGTTTTGGATAAAAATGGTCAATGTACTAAAATAAGGCCTGGCCAAAATAACTATTCTGACATATATAAGCACAGATTTATCATGAAATATAGTATTGAATAGGTGTCTGAAGTCTATCACAGTGTATCGACTTTCAGAAGAAAAAAAAGAGAACTCACACAATGGCATCAATATGGCAAACACCTGCTTTATCAATCTTGTAACTTTTGATATTTTCTTTGCGGAGAACAGTTTCTGACGTCTCGAGACAAGGACAATATGAAAATCCACTTACTAGTACAAACACCCAAAGAAAACAGGGGGGGGGGGGGGGGGGGGGGGGGTAAATTAACTATGATTTTTCTAGTCAAGACAATTTAACTGAAAATACTAATTCTAAACCAACCAAGTACATTTTAAAAAAGAAAAAATGACAGACCTTCGTCAATAAATTCAAATAACTCAGTTGAAGTAGATGATGCAGAGTTCATGGGACGTGATGTCGTTTTAATTGCCGCAGCCTTCTCGTCCACAAATTGCATGGCTTTTTTCACCCAAGGCATTTTTGGGTCGGAGCAAAAAGTACCTCTGACTGTTTTAAATCTGTAAATACATTTAAAAAAAAATTAGCACAATAATACAACAAAATATACAAATGTACATGTTGATTCAATTTAAACTGTATACAAGTACAATAAAAGTGCTTGTTTTGCCATCGAAATGTTATGGGTAAAAACCGTCAATACCTAAAAAATAAGGCCTGGCCAAAAGAACTATTCTGACATATAAGCTCAGATTTATCATGAAATATAGTATTGAATAGGTGTCTGAAGTCTATCACAGTGTATACAGTTTCACAAGAAAAAAAGAGAACTCACACAATGGTATTAATATGGCAGACACCTGCTCTTTGTATCATGTAACTTCTGATATTTTCCCTGCGGAGAACTACTTTTGACGTCTTGAGACAAGGGCAGGTTGAATCTACAAAAACACAAGGGAAACAAACATTTTAAACACAGACATTCATTTAGTCAAGACCATTTAACTGCAATAACTAACTCTAAAGTAAGCAGGTCCAAAAAAAAGTACAGACTTTGGTTAAATTCAATAAGCTCAGGCAAAATAGTCGGTTCATCCTGTCCATTCCAGTGTGTTGTGGTTTTCAGCATTGATTCTGTTTTAAATGTTGATGTGGGGTTTATGGGATGTGCTGTCATTTCAGTTGCCGCTTTTTTGTCCAGAAATTGCATAACTCTTTTCACCCAATGATTTTGTGGGTTGGCACAAAAAGTGGAAACACTTTATTTTACGACCCGCAAACAACTGCGTAAGTACACCAAAATTACGGTGTACATTTCTGTAATTATAGTGTACTTCCGTGTAGGTATAAGGGAACAATATGTTAAGTTTGTGGTAATAAAGGGGTAACAAGCAGATATACAACCTGCAAATAACTTCATAAGTAAACCGAAATTACGGTGTACGTTTCTGTAATTATAGTGTACATCCGTGTAGGTATAAGGGAACAATATGTTAAGTTTTGTGTAATAAAGGGGTAACAAGCAGATATACAAGGACATTATTTAAAATGTAATTATTTTAAAACTAACAGGTACCTATTATGTTAATATATTCCAGGCAAAAATTGTACGTCTGTTGTATATAAAAGTTATCATCACATTTCTGGCAAAATATTCTTGTAAAATTTTACAGGGTAATTTTGACATATGTGGGTTGAAAATGAAACGTGTATGGCTGTATGTAAGCACAGTATGATAACAAAATTAATTTATTGGCTTATAACCCACAGATGCCAAAATTAAATGTAAAATTGCACAAGAACATATTTTGCCAGAAATGTGATGATAAATTTTATATGCTTGGAATATATTAACATAATAGGTACCTGTTAAAATAATTACATTATAAATAATTTGCTTGCATATTGTTACCCCTTTATTAGCTTATACCTACACGGAGGTACACTATATTTACAGAAACGTACACCGTCATTTCAGTTTACTTATGAAGTTATTTGCAGGTTGTATATCTGCTTGTTACCCCTTTATTACCCCAAACTTAACATATTGTTCCCTTATACCTACACGGAAGTACGCTATAATTACAGAAACGTACACCATAATTTCGTTGTACTTACGCAGTTGTTTGCGGGTCGTAAAATAAAGCGTTACCCAAAAAGTTGATCCATTGACAGTTTTAAATCTGTAATTACATAAAAGTAACAATTTAGCATGATAATACAACAAAATATACAAATATATGCGTTTCAGGTTTAAAATGTTTTGGATAAAAATGGTCAATGTACTAAAATAAGGCCTGGCCAAAAGAACTATTCTGACATGTAAGCACAGATTTATCATGAAATATAGTATTGAATAGGTGTCTGAAGTCTATCACAGTGTATCGACTTTCACAAGAAAAAAAAAGAGAACTCACACAATGGCATCAATATGGCAAAAACCTGCTTTATCAATCTTGTAACTTTTGATATTTTCTTTGCGGAGAACAGTTTCTGACGTCTCGAGACAAGGACAATATGAAAATCCACTTACTACAAACACCCAAAATAAACAGAGGGGAAAAATTAACTAACATTTTTCTAGTCAAGACAATTTCACTGAAAATACTACAGACTTTTGTTGAATTCAATAAGCTCAGGTGAAGTTATTGGTTCATCCTGTCCATTCCAGTGTGATATTTTCAGTATTTATGCGGTTTCATTTAATTGCATGAAAGTGAAGCATTAATATGGAGGACATGAAAGTAACATTTTTGCAAAAATGTAAAGCTTCTTACGTTGGCAGGTGACTTGAGCAAGCAGCACTGTAGCCAGGAACAGTAGAGGAGTTATCGACACACACCTCATCTTCTCTCATGAGTCTGATTCGTATTCGCTCACCACAACAGCTTTACAAGCAGCAGGAAAATGAAGAAAAAAGAGACCCGCCCCTACCATCACACGCCAGGGTCAGATACCTATATGGTCAGATATCATGACTTTTAACAGGAAATTCTCAGAAGGATTATAAACATGTACAGTGGTGTGAAAAAGTGTTTGCCCCCTTCCTCATTTCCTGTTCCTTTGCATGTTTGTCACACTTAAGTGTTTCGATTTAAACAATAGTCAAGGACAACAAAAGTAAACACAAAATGCAATTTGTAAATGAAGGTGTTTATTATTAAAGGTGAAAAAAAATCCAAACCATCTTGGCCCTGTGTGAAAAAGTGATTGCCCCCCTTGTTAAAACATACTATAACTGTGGTTGTCCACACCTGAGTTCAATTTCTCTAGCCACACCCAGGCCTGATTATTGCCACACCTGTTCACAATCAAGGCATCACTTAAATAGGAGCTGCTTGACACAGTAAGGTCCACCAGAAGATCCTTAAAAGCTACACATCATGCCGAGACCCAAAGAAATTCAGGAACAATTGAGAAAGAAAGTAATTGAGATCTATCAGTCTGGAAAGGGTTATAAAGCCATTTCCAAAGCTTTGGGAATCCAGCGAACCACAGTGAGAGCCATTATCCACAAATGGCGAAGACATGGAACAGTGGTGAACCTTCCCAGGAGTGGCCGGCCGCCCAAAATTACCCCAAGAGCACAGCGACGACTCATCCAAGTCACAAAAGACCCCACAACAACGTCCAAAGAACTGCAGGCCTCACTTGCGTCAGTTAAGGTCAGTGTTCATGCCTCCACCATCAGGAAAAGACTGGGCAAAAATGGCCTGCATGGCAGAGTTCCAAGGAGAAAACCACTGCTGAGCAAAAAGAACATCAAAGCTCGTCTCAATTTCTCCACAACACATCTTGATGATCCCCAAGACTTTTGGGACAACATTCTGTAGACCGATGAGACAAAAGTGGAACTCTTTGGAAGGTGTGTGTCCAAGTATATCTGGCGTAGAAGGAACACTGCATTTCATAAAAAGAACAATATACCAACAGTAAAATATGGTGGTCGTAGTGTGATGGTCTGGGGCTGTTTTGCTGCTTCAGGACCTGGAAGACTTGCCGTGATAAAAGGACTATGAATTCTACTGTCTACCAAGAGATCCTGAAGGAGAATGTCCGACCATCTGTTCGTGTGCTCAAGCTGAAACGAACTTGGGTTCTGCAGCAGGACAATGATCCTAAACACACCAGCAAGTCCACCACCGAATGGCTGAAGAAAAACAAAATGAAGACTTTGGAGTGGCCTAGCCAAAGTCCTGACCTGAATCCTATTGAGATGTTGTGGTATGACCTTAAAAAGTCCGTTCCTGCTCGAAAACCCTCTAATGTAACTGAATAAGGACAATTCTGCAAAGATGAGTGGGCCAAAATTCCTCCAGGACGCTGTAAAAGCCTCATTGCACGTTATCGCTTGGTTGCAGTTGTTGCTGCTAAGGGTGGCTCAACCAGTTATTAGGTTTAGGGGGCAATCACTTTTTCACACAGGGCCATGATGGTTTGGATTTTTTTTCACCTTTAATAATAAACACCTTCATTTACAAATTGCATTTTGTGTTTACTTGTGTTGACCTTGACTATTGTTTAAATTGGTTTGATGTTCCGAAACACTTAAGTGTGACAAACATGCAAAGGAACAGGAAATGAGGAAGGGGGCAAACACTTTTTCACACCACTGTAAATTGAATGTAGGCTACCAAAGGGCTCTAATCAGTGGTGCGGACTGCGGAGAAAACAATTTATTCATAAATGAAACGTGATAGGCCTATATATTCTACCGATTTGCATCGATTCACAAATTTCAAAAATCGATTTCTTTAACTTCGCAGTAGTAAAAAATGTACTTCCAGTTAATGATGTCAATCACAATGAACCGCAAACACGGACTCAGTGCGGTGCTCGATGCCACCTCTCATGGATGCAATCTTGAACTCAGTTTTCTTTCACAGCTACACACATAATTATGTCAAATGCACATCGTGTGGACTGTATGTTAACAGAATCTGTTTACGAACGAAAACAAATGGGAGAAAATTGGATGTGTAACTATATCCGCATTCATTCTTAAAGGGACAGCAGACTCATAAACTGTTGCCATCCGTAAAAAATAAATTCACTGCTTTTAACAATCACTGTGTTTATCTTTAATGTGAATCAATTTGTATGAATATATTCAGTGAAGACTATATACTCAATATTATTTGCCACGAGAAATTTCACATGCCATCGCCGTTGTTGTTTACATTCCGCCATCGGCAAACCCGACGTCAGCGTGTAACGTTATCTACTCCGCCATTGCTGAACTCCAGACTCAACACCCGAGTGCCCTCATAGTGATCTCGGGTGACTTCAACCATGTTAATATGAACACCACACTAACAAATTTTACTCAGTATGTAAGATGCCATACTAGAGAAGAGAGAATTTTAGACTTGCTGTATGCTAACGTTAAGGAGGCATACAGCTCTTCCTCCCTCCCCCCCTGGGCAGGTCTGACCATAACTTGGTGTATATTAATCCTTGTTATGTGCCTCTGGTGAAAAGGCAGCCGGTGACCACAAGGAGGGTGAGTAGATGGTCAGAAGAGGCCTATGAGACACTTCGGGGATGTTTTGAGGTTACAGACTGGGGTGCACTCTGTGAGCCACATGGAGAGGATATAGATGGGCTTACTGAGTGTATCACGGACTACATAAATTTCTGTGTAGACTGCATTGTACCAGCGAAAACTGTACATTGTTACCCAAACAATAAACCATGGGTAACATGGGACATCAAGGAAATCTTGAATGCCAAGAGGAGGGCGTTTAGAGATGGGAAAAAGGAGGAGATGAGGGCCATACAGGGGGATCTGAAGGTGAAGATCAGGGAAGCCAAGGAGAAGTATAGGAGGAAGCTGGAGTATAAACTCCAGCAGAACAACATGAAGGAGGTCTGGAACGGCATGAGGAACATCACTGGCTACAGACCGACTGGCAGCAGAGGGGTTGAGGGCAGTTTGGACAGGGCCAATGAACTTAATCTGTTTTTCAACAGATTTGATAATGTGTCTCCACTCAATCTGTCTATTCACTCAGCAGCAGTCACACCCTCAATCCAACTACTCTCCCCTCCTCCTCCTCCTCTACCCCAGTGTCTTCCCCCCTCCCTCAGGGAGATTCTTACACCCCCATCCTCCAGCCCTCAGATTATTAATAGCTCTCATCAGGATGATGATTCCAACTCTCCCCCTTCTCCACCTCTGATTTCTGTGCGTCTAACTTTGGACCAGGTAAGAAGACAATTGAGGAGACTACACTCTAATAAGGCTGCTGGCTCTGATGGTGTGCGTCCTGGAGTGCTCAAAGCCTGTGCCTCCCAGCTATGTGGAGTGCTTCTTCGTGTTTTCAACATGAGCCTGAGTCTCCAAAGAGTCCCTGTGCTATGGAAAACATCTTGCCTCATTCCTGTGCCAAAAACGCCTTGTCCAAGTAACTCCAGGGACTAAAGACCTGTGGCACTGACCTCCCACATGATGAAGACCCTGGAGAGACTGGTCCTGGACCAGCTGCGGCCCATAGTTAAATCTTTACTGGACCCACTCCAGTTCGCCTACCAGTCTCGACCTGGAGTAGAGGATGCCATCATCTTCATGCTCAATCGCATCTACACCCACCTGGACAAGCCGGCTAGCACTGTGAGGGTCATGTTTTTTGACTTTTCCAGTGCTTTCAACACCATCCGGCCGGTCTTGCTGAGTGAGAAGCTGACAGCAATGAAGGTGGATGCCCCCCTCGTGTCCTGGATTGTTGACTACCTAAGGGACTGTACTCTCTCCCTTCCTCTTCACTATTTACACCACCGACTTCAACTATCATACTGAATCTTGCCATCTTCAGAAGTTTTCTGACGATTCTGTTGTGGTTGGATGTATCAGTAAGGGTGACGAGACTGAGTATAGAGCTGTGGTAAGGGACTTTGTTACATGGTGTGATCGGAACCATCTGCAGCTCAACGTGACAAAGACCAAAGAACTTGTTGTGGATCTAAGGAGAACAAAGATACCAGTGACCCCTGTTTTAATCCGGGGGGTCCCTGTGGACATTGTGGAGGATTATAAATATCTGGGAGTGCACATAGACAATAAACTGAACTGGGCCAAGAACACTTAAGCACTTTACAAGAAGGGCCAAAGCCGTCTCTATTTTTTGAGGAGGCTAAGATCCTTTAACATTGACAGGACGATGCTGAGGATGTTTTATGAATCGGTGGTAGCTAGTGCTATCCTATATGCAGTCGCATGCTGGGGTAGCAGACTGAGGGAGGCAGATGCAATTAAACTGAATAAATTGATCCGTAAAGCCGGTAAGGTGGTGGGGGTTGAGCTTGACTCCTTATCGGTGGTGTCAAAGAGGAGGATGCTGTCCAAACTGAATGTCATCTTGGATAATGTCTCCCATCCACTCTATGATCTGCTACTCAAACACAGGAGCACTTTCAGTACAAGACTTATTCTACCAAAATGTACTACTGAGCGCCACAGGAAGTCATTTCTGCCAATGGCCATCAAGCTTTATAATTCTTCCCTCTAATTGTCTTAAAAAAGGAACCATTAGTTAGTATTTTAAATTGTTAATATTTTGGTTGCTGTGCAACATTATCTGTTTAATCTTATCTGTTTTTAAATTAATGGGTAATACTCTCGTTGTTATTTATTTTCTTGTTCACTGGAACATTAGATTAATGAATACGTTTATTATAACAAATCCAAATAACGGAAATGTTTTTTATATTTTCATTGTTGTTTATTATATATGTGGGCAATTGTGACAAAGAATTTCCCCTTGGGGATTAATAAAGTATTACTGAACTGAACTGAACTGAATACAGTGTTTTATTTTAACATTTGATCTAGCCTACCTGTTAAATAAACCTATGCTACCTGCAAACTATAATTTGCTAAAAAAAATTTCACATTTACATTTTTCAAACTACATATTTCTTTCTATTGAATTTGTCCTATTGTTTGTAGCCTAATTTGCTTCTTTGTTCCATTTTAATGTAAAGAAATTGCCTGGCTTGCTTTAAAACAGAAGACTGTATGATTGTTGTGTAATGACTTAAAGGGCATTTGTTTTATAATATTGGGATGAAAATGGGAGGAAAATCTAAATAAATTTCAAGGTTTACATTTAATTCAGTATTTTTTTTCTTCACGTCCTATTAAACTCTACTGCAGTCAAATAAGAAAAGAAAACAGTAAACCACAACCACATCTACACACATATCGCGAGGTACCTAAGAATTCCCACACCTACTAATCAAATATAAACATGTACCCACTAGTCACTGCGCATCAAATAAACCCTGTGAAAATGTGCTGAGGTTCCACCGTTTTTACCCTGGTGTGGTTTATATGCAATTGCTAGTGGGTTAGTGTGAGAAGCGACAGTTACATTGAAACTCATGATGGGCTGAATAAAAATACATATCTAATTAATAGCCAAATTATGTTCATTCACATATTAAACATCACAACAGACATGTATCACTTAGTTTAGGGCTTTCAAATGTGTTTTTTAAATTATTGTTAAATATTTGATATACACATCAACCTATGATTTGTGTGACTCATCTGTGATGGATGTCGTTGCAAGGTGTTCCAAATTAACTAATTTTGTCATGTGAAGTGAACAGATATTCCCTGCTCAGTGAGCACTAGGGAGCTGTAAACAGAAACACTACTTTCATATCACATTGCAGACTTGCTTTCATTTCACACAAACAACTTGTGCCATCTTGTGTTTCAGTTATCCATTGAAGCCTATGACTTCTGCAGTGTTCGTCTTTTTGCTAGGTTGATTGCTTTGTAGTCTACATTTGTTACAGAACAGAAACTCAAGACATAAAATCAATAGCGGTTTCTTAAATAACAGGTAAATGCAGGTGAGTCTTTGCAGACAGATATGGCCGTTTTTTTGATAAGGTAATGGAAAGATACGGACTGTCTTTGTGTTTCAGGTGGATTGGAGATCATAGATGGATACACACAGGTGAGGGAACAGGTAAATATTTTTTTTAGATTTCTAAAAAGATGTAAGAAAAAGCTAAAGCAGTTTAGAAAATATTATTGTGATACGGCCTGTCTGAATGGTGTTATCGTGCTGTTGCGTATATGATATGCAACCATAATCCCAGACCACAAAAACCTGACCTAGCTTTCATTTACCTCACTGACTTTTGCTCTTATTTGCTCTTATTAGAGAAGGCGACAAGGCCCTCACTTTATCTGACAGACATCTCAAAACATCTCTCTAGCCATCATTTAAATGCATTTGTCAGTCAAGACTCAAACAATGTGAAATGTAACTATTTACAAAAGTACACCAGAGAGGTATAAGTTTGTATGGAAAGCACATTGCCCACCAACCTATTCTTTAAGCACCCACATTTTCTCACAGAAAAACCCACCCTGTGATCTACTCCACCTCCACTCAACCAGAGTTGTGTGCATGGAATCTGTGTGCATGCATCATGCAATGAGTCGGGGGCTTCGAACTGCAGTTTTTCACATGCCCACACGCACCATCCAAACGGTTTTTTGTATGTTAATTCAATACTGGATAAAAAAATTATAATTTAAATGTAAGATACTGTACTTAAAGAGATTGAAACCAGAGTGAGTGTTGTACTGTGTAAGGGGAAATCCCACAGAACAGTGTGGATTTGAGTGTCTAAACCCACACAAGGGTTAACAGTATGTGTGAACACTTCACTATAGTTTACCCACTGACACACACACACACACACACACACACACACACACACACACACACACACACACACACACACACACACACACACACACACACATTCTTGTATATCTATCTTTGTGAGGACATTCATTGACACAATGCAAGCTACCATAACCCTACCCATCCCAACTAGTGCCAAACCTAATTATAACTTATCCCTAAAACCAAGTCTCGCCCCTTAAACAGGCCTTTAAAATAAGTCTCAGAAAGTGAGAACATGTTTTATATACATTTTAATGAAATCAGATAAAATCCAGCACAAACATTTCAGACATATGTTAACTTGTTCGCATATTCCATGGTGAAGTAGTTTTTAGTTTATCCTGTTGTATTCCAGTGTGATGTTGTATTCAGCGTTGATTCTGTTTTAAATGTTGATGTGGAGAATATGGGACGTGATGTCGTTTTAATTGCCGCAGCCTTCTCGTCCACAAATTGCATGGCTTTTTTCACCCAAGGCATTTTTGGGTCGGAGCAAAAAGTAAAACCTCTGACTGTTTTAAATCTGTAAATACATTTAAAAAAAAATTAGCACAATAATACAACAAAATATACAAATGTACATGTTGATTCAATTTAAACTGTATACAAGTACAATAAAAGTGCTTGTTTTGCCATCGAAATGTTATGGGTAAAAACCGTCAATACCTAAAAAATAAGGCCTGGCCAAAAGAACTATTCTGACATATAAGCTCAGATTTATCATGAAATATAGTATTGAATAGGTGTCTGAAGTCTATCACAGTGTATACACTTTCACAAGAAAAAAAGAGAACTCACACAATGGCATTAATATGGCAGACACCTGCTCTTTGAATCATGTAACTTCTGATATTTTCCCTGCGGAGAACTACTTTTGACGTCTTGAGACAAGGACAGGTTGAACGGCCAGAATCTACTAAAACACAAGGGAAACAAACATTTTAAACACAGACATTCATTTAGTCAACACAATTTAATTCAAAATTCAAAGTGAAGTGTTAATAAGGCATATATATACTCTATACTGTATATAGAGAGAGCTTTTTACAAATAGGTAAAGCTTCTTACGTTGACAGGTGACTTCAGCAATCAGCACTGTAGCCAGGAACAGCAGAGGAGTTATCGACACACACCTCATCTTCTTTTGTGCGAGTCTGATTCGTATTGTCTCAGCTCACCACAATGTGCACTTTTATAAACACTCACAAGGGGGAAAATGAACATCAGAACTTCCTCCCTCAGAGATGTCACCTGTCTGCATGGAAACAAGAAGCCCCCACATCACCTTTCAGTCGACCACCATATACATGCAGGAACATTCACAGCTCTCTAAAATGAAATGCATCACTTTATTTAGTGGTCTACGTGACCATGAGAGTGCGGTCACTGTTAATTTAGGTGTGGCATACAGTGGAAAGTACCAAGATGCACACATAGTGAAGGATAAAATCAATAACGAATGAGCTTTGAAAAATATATATTTGCCAACTATTACATACAGCGTCATGTAAAGTCTTGAGTTTCAATGAACAGGCATATATAATAAACAAGGTGCTGTAAGAATTATATATATAAAACATTAGCTTACAACGCAAATATGTTATATATATACTGTGTATATGTTTATTATTATAATTTGTCAAAAGGGAAGACGTATACATTGTGAATTTGCCTTCATTAGTTCTTTCTAACTTGGTAATATTGAGAGTGTTGTGAGGTTTGGTTTCCTGTGGTTAGTGTTTTGAAGGGGCTGCTGTGACAGAGACTCTGTGGTCATTCACCGAACTCGGGGGGAAATACGCATTAAACATAGCCTTTTTTCCAAGTACAGAGGACACAACTTCTAATAACCCAACCACTTACACCGTAGGTGCTTTATCTGGAAATAATTAATGTGATGATGAATGTTCATAATAAAAATGATACTTTTTTTAAATTGATTTAAGTTTTTATATCATTTATTTATATTGAACAAAATAATCTATTCCAGTGAATAAATAATGGTGGTTGGCTTGTTTTAAGGCCTTCACTATGCCAAGAGACCTTTATTTCAGATTAAATATTCTCTAAAACAACATTTCAGCTCACTTGCAGAAAGCAAAGCCGGTGAGAATAATAAAAGGGAATGTTTACAAATGTGCATCTACCGATGTGACTGACTAGGGAAAGTAATTGTGGTGTACTGCAACTGCAACATCATATGACCTTTATCATGTGTAAAGATACGACGAGGCTTGGCAGCGAGTGCAAGTGGCCCGCAAAACCTTTATTTGTCTCCAAGACACATCTCTCTATAGACAACAAGTAAACAGCTCTTGCAAGTTTCAAACAAAGAGTGGCATGCTATCGCTGAATGCAGGCACATGTCATGTGATTTCCGGGGGGCTATTTAGATTGATTTATAGATTTTTCTGATACCTGACAGGAAATTTCGGTGCCGCAACACCAAGCATAGAGCAGACAATATGCAATACAATATATATACTCTAATAGAGCAATACAAAATATATAATATACAATACAGATTGTGTGGAATCATTTGAGGGTGAAGCCATGAAAAAAATGATTGGATTCTACAATGGAAGACATTTCATTGTACACAATGGAAACAGGCGACATGAGACTTTTTAAAACCTAATCTTAATGCCTGAGCTTTAAATGACTTTTAACTAATCACTATGGAAGAAAATTCACAGGAAAATGATCACACTGTGATCTCACATGTGATGCCACAAAAACGCATATAACAAAATGTCATTTTTGAAGTTTATGTTGCTTGAATTGTTTTATTTCATCAGAAAAAATGGCAACTTTTTAATGCCTGTGAATGGCAAAGCATGCTTTTTACTTGAATAATGGTGTAGTTACCACATCCACCAGCAGGGGCTTATTGATGGAACTTGTCTGGTACTGTTCTGCACCATAATTTACACCTGAAAAATGATACTGAGAAATTTGAATACCTAAAGAATTGAACATACCGATGAGAGTTAAAGAGTAGAATAATTTCGACCTCATTATTGTACCTGACCAATTAGAAACAATGTCCAGGCCACTTCTCAAACCAGACAGGTAGGGTGAACTCTTATTTTTCTTGTCAAGATGAAATAAGTTCTGTGAAACAAGCTGATTATAGTCATTATCACACCTATATGTGCTAGTATGCAAACAGCCACAGGTCCAGGCGCTGTCAGTGGAGTTGTTGCATTTCAAAGGCTTGAATAATGTGCAACATGAAGACAGTGTGAAAATGCATGCTATTAAAACAAGTTTTTACCTAAGAACTAATCAGAAATTTGTTTACAAATGTGGTTTCGACATTCGTTGACCCACGAGCACTCAGTAGAGGGCGATGTGTACCAAAAAGAGAGAGAGAGAGAATGAAAGAAAGAAGCTAAATGCATCACTAGAGGGGGCTAATGGCATCACAAATGTTTATCTAATTACACAAATTAGTGTATTAGTGTAAGTCATGGACTAAAATGAAGACCTATTGAATTGAAGATACACAGATGAGAGTTAAAAGTGGACACTTATTTACACCTCATACTTGACCAACGTGAATCAATGTCTAGGCCACTTTTTTAAAATCAGACAGACAGGGTAAAATAAAATAAAAATCCTGTCATTTAAATTCCCATACCACTTCTTGTAAACGAGTGTGTGAAACCCCAATGTCCTGGCCAAATACCCTCTACGTATATTGACCCATATAAATCATGGCCTTCAAACAAACCCCACCCACTGATCTCCACTCTTGGCACCATTGTACACCATTCATGTGCTGTGCTGTCAGTGGAGTTGTTGTATTTCAAAGGCGTGAATAATTCAATTTAAAAATTATATTTTTACAATCAAAACCGAGTAAGACATTTGCTTTCAACATTCATCCTATGAGCACTCAGTAGATGGCGGCGTGTACCAAAAAAATTATAATAACAATGAAAGAAAGAAGCTAAGTTTGCCACTAGAGGGCATCACAAAGGCATCACAAATGTGTATCTAATAACCCAAATTATAAGACAGACTTCAAAATGTACTTTTACAGCACGTGTGAAATTATGTGTTAATCACACTTCTGCGTTTATAAATAAAATAAAATTTCGATGGACAGTAAATGTTCATATCAACATCATCTGCATACTTAGTTATTTTAACGCTAAAATGCATATATAAAATAAATATTTTCTTCAACAAAAAAAATTGGTGTCATATTAATTAAATAATTAAAATAATTGATTATACACAAATGTTTAATATATGAAACATGTTTATTTGTCCACTTTCCTATATTACAAAATATAAACTTCAGCTTTCCTGCAGCCTTTCTCTCCTCATCTACTGCATCTAATCACATACTGTCTGAGTAGATTCTACATTTGAGAACTTCATGACTGTTATGAATAAAGTATTATCAAGCATGCATGTGTATAATGGCAATGCAATCTAAATGTACTACATCAGCCAACATGTTGGCATTGTCATGTGAGCTATAGAGTGAGTTGTGTTGTTTCCCTGCCATTCAAGTCTCCTCTCCCATGGATAGTAAAGTATTAGGTCATCCAGGTACTTTTTTGCCTTCTGTTTTATGAATACTGTGAATTCAGACATACTAATAATTTCACGTACTGCTTTTTCTCCTTGTAGGGAAAGTTCAAGTTCAAGTTCATTTTATTTATATAGCACATTTTATAACAGCCACTGACTGACCAAAGTGCTTTACAGAACTACAAAATTAAAAGACAGCAACACCATGCGTAGTAGCACATCATAGAACAGTACAACAAGGTTAAGAACAGCTTAAAACAGGAGTTGTCCAAGCAGTCTCAGAGATTATCAGTAATAGAAAATAAAAACAGAAAAGGCAGTAACAGGTTTAATACTAGTATCATACTCAAGGAGAGAAATATAAAATAGACAGAAAGGAATATCTAAGTATATATCTATCTATCTATATATACACACATACACACACACACACATACATATATGTATACATGTACACACACACATACACACACACACATACATGTACACATATACACATATATATACATGTACATGCACCTTATTTGTAGGCCACAGAGAACAAGTGCGTTTTTAAAAGTGACTTAAAGGAAATCACAGAAGGGGCTATTCGAACGTCCAAGGGCAAATTGTTCCATAGCCGAGGCCCAACCACAGAAAAAGCTCGATCCCCTCTACGTTTAAGTCTGCATTGAGGGACTTGTAACAGGTTTTTTTCACCTGATCTCAGACTTCTTGACGGCGTGTAAGGTTGTAGCAGTTCCGTTAGGTAGCTAGGCGCTTGGTTGCAGACAGCTTTGTACACAAATAACAGGATTTTAAACTCAATTGACCGTTCGCAGGCCCCTCCCCCAAAACGGCCATTGTCCAATCACACATCATAGCAACCGTTACTATGTGAGCAGGTCCGTCAAACATTGACTCCAAGCAAGCTGGTGAAGAGGTGCACCCACAGCGTTTGTAAATCAGACACTAGATACCCCGAGAGATTGTCTGGAGGAGTTGTGTTCTTTCCATTCCCAAAGCCGAAAACACAACGTGAGCGGTGCCTACAATGGATAAAACAGTGTGGACGGCACTGTGTCGAACATGGTTAACTCGCGTGCGTGAGACTGACACACTAAGATTAGTCAAAGAAACATGGAGAAAGCAGGTCAAGAGGATCCACAAAGGAAGTACGTTTTCTAAAGGGTTGTTGTTAACATGATATTTTCGGGGGGAAATGAGCAGCAGTCACTAGCAGTGCAGGACCTGTACAGTTTAGAGGAGTGCACGCTCGCAACGGGGAACGCATGAAGCTTACTTGACAACATCAGTTCACATATCAATATCGTAACGAATAGAAATAACCTTAAATAATGTATGATTATCTGCATCTTTCCGTCTCTTATGTATAGTTACTTTTTAAACACAAAAATCGTATTCAGCATGGCACGCAAGTGGTTGCCGTGGTAATGAACAAGCCGCTCGTTAAAGCGAATGTATAACCCTGTATCTGAGGCAAAATTACTAAATATGCAGCGTGAGTTATATATTTCTATCTCCAAACAATTACCCACTGAACCAGCTTATAAAATCTTCTTCAAGGCTGTGCTGGTTGCATTTGAGGTAACGTTACAGGTCGGGTTTCTCAGATTTCGCTTGAGACCGCTGAGCATTAACGTTAGCCTCGATAGTAGTCGTGTCTCCTTCATTGCGTATTTTTATATTTTGAATATATCCCTCCACTGTATACTGTAACCCCTTGTGCCTCGATCTGGAGGATATCGCGGAGGTATTGCTCCAAAAAAGGGTCACTGACACGCACGGGTATACCTCTTCCCGTCATGGCAATCTGTGGCGCTGGTCGTGTTTGACCATTTGTTTGACGGGCGTAGCAACAATAACTAGGGGGCGTGGCTTTTGCGAACGGTCAATTCTGAGATTAATGGGCAACCAGTGAAGAGACCTCAGAATTGGGGTGATGTGGTCACTTTTCCGACTATTTGTGAGGAATCTTGCGGCGGCATTTTGCACCAGTTGAAGACGAGCAGTTTGCGTTTTCGAGATACCGCAGTAAAGTGAATTGCAGTAATCTACACGTGTGGTGATAAAAGCATGAACAGCCATCTCAAGAGTTTTGTGATTAAGAAAAGGTTTGATCTTTGACAACAGCCGCAGGTGATAAAAACTAGAGCTTATTACAGAAGAGATTTGCTTATCAAAATGTAAAGACTCATCCAGGCAAACGCCCAAGTTTCGCACACTTGCAGAACTAAATGCCGCTAGTCTGCCTAGGTCAAAGGTAACAGCCTGGGGATTACCAGTGGACCCGAAAACAATGATCTCTGTTTTGTTTTCATTTAAAAACAAAAAATTTTGGTCCATCCAGACAACCAAACAATGATGAAAGGGCAGAGGGATCATTTCTCTTGATTGGAACATACAATTGGGTGTCGTCTGCATAACAGTGAAAAGATACCCCATGTCTTCTTAGAATGGTGCCCAGTGGTAAGATGTAGAGGGAAAAGAGAGAAGGCGCTAAAATAGAACCTTGAGGAAGGCCACAGGTTAGATGCGCAACAGACGAAGAGCAATTTCCTAGCTTTACTCTGAAAGTACGACCCGAGAGATAAGATTGGAACCACTGGAGGACGACACCTTTTAGCCCCACATCATACTCTAGTCTGGATAGCAGGATAGAGTGGTCGATCGTATCAAAAGCTGCCGACAGATCAAGAAGAACAAGAGCCACAGAGTCACCAGTGTCAGTGGAGCGATGGATGTCATTTAACACTCTCAGCAGAGCAGATTCAGTACTGTGAGCAAACTTAAAACCAGATTGAAATTTTTCAGAGATATCATTGCATTTTAAAAAGAGCTGGAGTTGGTCAAGAACAACTCTTTCCAACACCTTAGAGACAAAAGGCAAAACAGAGATAGGACGGAAATTATTTAATACGGTAGGATCCAGTGAAGGCTTCTTGAGCAAAGGAGTGACAGTGGCCTCCTTGAGGGCAGCAGGGATAGAGCCGGTAAGGAGGCATTTATTAACAAAGGACACCAATCCTGGCCCTACTGAATCGATAATCAATTTAAGAAACTTTGGAGAGATGATGTCTAGAGAGCTGTACGAAGGTTTTATCTTAGTGATAATTTCTTTGAGGAGATTCAGAGTGATTGGCTCGAAAGCATCCCAGGTAACAGAATTCATCAACTGACTAGTTGTAGAGCGGCTGGCATTGCATCTCAAGTTTGATATTTTGTCAATAAAAAATCTCAAGAAACGTTCACACAGCTCATCCGAAACATCATTCAATACCTTTACTGGAGGATTTAAAACCGAGTTTATAACTTTAGCTTTGGTCTAGAGTGGTTAGCCATAATCATGTCAGAGAAGTGCACAGCTTTTGCCGCCTTTACAGCATTTTGGTAGGTTGACAGACTCTCTTTAAATAACTGAAGTGAAATATGTAGCTTGTCCTTCTTCCATTTGCGCTCAGCCTTTGTACTAGCTTGTCTTATTCGCCGAATATCCATGTTGAGCCATGGTTCAGATTTCGGTTTAGGTTTGAAGGGCTTAAGCGGCGCAGTTTCATTTAAGGCATTTAACCAAGTGGAGTATAACAGACCGAGATGTTGGTCAGCATCTAGTTCCAATAGTGGAGAGTTCAGAAGCAAGTGTGTGGAGGAATTCATAAAGTGCTCGTTAAAATTTAAGGCAAAAAGAGGAGAGTATGTCCTAGATAGTCTTACATCTTCACTGGTGGTTTGAGCAATGCAAGGAAGAGATGTAGAAAATAAAATTGGCTTATGGTCCGAAAGCATAAAATCAGATATTACAACCTCACTAATCACCATCCAATATGAAAGCACAAGGTCCAATGTGTGACCCTTCATGTGAGTGGAATCATTTATCCACTGGACTAGGTTAAAAGATTCAATGAGGCTTAGAAAATCCTTTGAGAGAGTATTGACAACAAACGTGGATATTAAAATCACCCACCAATAAAAAACGGTCATAGGTTGTGGTGATATTACCAATGAATTCTGTAAATTGCTGAATGAAGTCTTTGAGTGAATGTGGCGGACGGTAATCACCCCTATAAAATAGGGCCATTCCAGTCTAAGTGAAGTAGTTGCGCTTCAAAACTTGAAAAAGCACTGACAGGAATGTGTATTCATCAGGGTTGATGTCTGAGGCAAACTCTTGGCTCAGAGCAAAACAGTCACAACAGATTTTTAAGCAAGTTTCAAGAAAATAAATATCATTCAAAAATATGTATCCACTGTGCTGAGTATTCCATATGAAATGAATGTCAATTTGACCCCTATTATGCGTTCTTAGGGTAGAGATACTTTTTTCCCCACCCTATGACTAAGAAATATAAAAATGAGTGATGAGGATTAGAAACAAGCTTTGTAAAAATGAATATTATTATTTATTATTAGTGTGATGGCCCAAGCCACACAGGCAAGGCCGGGTAACAGCCAGCAATGGTAATACCGCATACAAGCCTACCAGCACACAATCCATGTGTTAAGTATACGCAGGTTAAGTTATTTTTTGCAGTTAGCCACACCCCAAACAATTCATTATTTCAAAACACAGATCATATAGTTTAGTTCAAGTATAATATACATGTATTTGCTTTAGCCATACACTGTTTAAATGGAGTGCACACATTGTAGGGTTATGTAAAAACATTTTCTGTTCTATTAATCATTGTTTCTTTGTTACCACGTTGGAGAGAGGTCTGGCCTTCTTAAAGAAAAGTGTGACCAAGGGTGGAGGACTGTGATATCCTGTGGCTTACCAATCAAGCCATACCATGTGCTGCCATGTTAGAGGGGGGGTTTGGGTTTAGTTTGTATTACTTTGTTGTTGTTATACTTGTCGTCCATTTTGTTTTCCCCTTATGTGCAAATTGGTTTGGCCAAGCCACTATGGTGTTCCCTTGTGTCTCATTTAGGAGGGTCAGTTTGTTTAGTTCATATCTTTGTTCTATGCTTTTTTGAGTATAGTTATATTTTGTTGACCTCTTTTATAGGCCTTGTTGTTAACTTTTTGGTTTCTATTGTTCAATATTTTCGGGGTAAATAAAAAAAAAAACTATTTTTCAACAAAAACTCATGTTCCTCCTCATTGCCGGACTGTTTGGTCTGTGACAATTAGTTTATTTGTCAGGGACAATGAAGATAAAATGATAAAATATTTAAAAAAAATCACAGCATGCCGGGTCAATTTGATCCCTTTTATGCATTCTAGGGTTAAAACAGAGATCATTTTATATTAATTATTTAATGAAAGAAATATGTGAATGTGTTTAATTTAATTCTGGGTACCACCCTTACAGAAATTTGCCATGGTAACCATCTTCTGCCCACATACTATAGGCACCACAATGTGATACTGCTGTACATGGTATTACTCAGGTCACCGTGATTTTCCAGTAAGACATGTTCCTGGATCAACATATTTTGTTGATCCTGGAACAACATTTTAGTCGTGAAACAATAAAATTTGGTCCTAATCCTATCCCTACCCCTAAACCTAACCCATACTTATCCCTAAAATCAGAGGGAAATGATATGTAGGTGAATAACACTCATGTAAAAAGCACCTAACCCTGGTTGTAAGCCTAAACTTGACATAAACTGTAAACTTTTCCTTAAACAAAAGAATATTTTGTTGTATTACTCACCAGTTTCATGCAAAAATATTTTAGCAAAATGATAGAAAGATTCTAAAAGAGTGTACTTTTGAAGTAGATTCCATAATAATTATAGTTCTAATGACTGTAGTAGCTATTAACCATTTCGGTGGAAACTATGGTTACCACAGTAAACATTTGTAAAAGGAACAATGACTCAGATAAACTCAATTTAACTCCCCCGTAATAATAAGGCCATGGTGCACATTTCACTAGTCACTGGTCTGGTGCTTGTTCACATAATTGTCACAAGGGCGAAATCTCAGCGATAAGATTTTGAGTCAAATGTCCAGTTACACAAACAACAAAAATATGTTTCTCTATCAGTGGTTTTGAATGTCAAAGTCTAGGAGAAACGTTTTAATACTTCACAAAGAGAAATAGTTCAGTAGGACCATGAAAACTCAGTAACCAATAAACGTACCTGAATACTATAAACTAACATTAACAATCTCCACAAAAAAAAGTATATCGACTTAAGATATAGTAGAAAAGAGTATGTCTTAATGCATATGTTGCGCATTCATAACCGTTTTCAAGTTCACAACTCTATATGTCTCAATATTTCCTATTTCCTGTTATCAGCGCTCATCTGTGGTTAGGCTAAGTGCTAACCGCTAATCAACAAACATTTTTCACTGTTAGTATAGCACAGTAAGGCAGAAAAGCAAGCCAGAGAAGTTATTTAGAAAGCGAGTGAACAAATAAACATTGTCTTGAGTTTACACTGTTTTACGATTTATAATATGCCATAGTAATATTATATTACACAATCAGTATGACTCTGTAAAACTCTCTGGTTGTAGTCTAACAAAAGTTTGATTTTAAATAGTAAATTTACTGACGTTGTTTCCACTATGCAGAGGCGCATTCAAATATATATGAGGTTAAATGATGTGTGGGCCCCTAAGATGGTGCATATACCGTATGCGCAAAGGGTTATTAATATCTGGCTCATTGACTTAGTTGTCAGCTATGTGAGATGATTTCAATTTGAGTAACTTCCTGTGGTTTCTTGTCTCGCCTTGCTATCTTTGCATGCATCACCTCCACAACAGTTAAGCTTTCTTAGAAGCGCTGCCATGCGAATCAACCAAAGGGTCAATCAGACTTTTTGTTTAATTTTGATGAGTTTGAATGTTTAAAAACACATTAAAAACATCCATGGTATCAGACCTAGATATTAGAGTAAAGGGTGCAGAATATTTCCAGATAAAAGTGTGTCCCCTCCCTCCTGGACTTGTATGAGGTTAGATCCAGGAAACAGGTTGACAAGATCATCAGCGACCCCTCACACCCATTTTTTTTTGCATTTTCCAGCTCTTGCCTTCCAAGAAATGTTGAAGAAATAATGAAACCAAAACAATCAGAGCGTCTGCCCATGTTTGTGAAGCCCCTAGTTTAAAATGTGTCTTATGCTAGGTTCATCATTTGACGTAGGGTGTCATAGTGATTCGCAAGGATCGATCGTATTCGATCTCATATAGTGTGTGTCATAGTGTACAACAAAAGACGTCGCATCTGTGAGTAATGCTTCATGATGTCTCGACAGAAAGACTAGCATGTTTATTTTTTTAGACTCTCCACAACAGGTTCCGTCATATGTGACGTTGACCAATATTAGCACAGACGCTCTTTTCCGTACACAGCTGAAAAAAAACACATTTAGGAGTCAAAATTGCATAATATTGCATAATGACTTGTAAACAGATAAAAATATTGCGTAGTCTGAACCGGCATTACTTAAAAAAAAAAACATACTTTATATACAAAAGCACTAAAATAATCATAATGTGTTTAAAATCAAAGCTAAATTCATCCTTGTGTCGGAAGCAAAATGACAACACAACTGCTACAATATTACCTTAAAAAAGGTCAAACGCAATAACAATGGCAGCACTGGGAAATTTGAGTTCCAAAAACTCTTTGTGATTGAAAATATGAGGTGAGAGGAAAATCTATATGTATATTTCAATCCTTTTGTGAGTGAACAAGGTTTCTAAGAGCAACACAGATGTTTTGAGAGTAAACGCAAAAACATTATTATTTTTTTTCTCTCATCTCATATTTTTAGACCATACTCTCTTAGGGGCTTTGTAATTTTGAGTTTTACATGAAAACTTGGTGGAATTAGAACTTATTTGCATAATTTTTGTTTTAAATGAAAACTAGGGAAAAAAAGGTAATCTAAATGTAAAAATCGGTGGAATTAGCACTTATTAGCACAATTAAATATCCAATATTGGCCAATATAATTTAAAAAAAATCTCTAATATTAGACAATAACCAATATGGTGCCAATATATCATGCATTCCATGCCTAATTCTGATTGATTTAATATTAATATTAACTTTTTTATTAATCTGATCGTATACTGTGTATTGTATTGTATGCACATTCTATTGTATGTCATCTTCATACATTTATAGTTTGTGTATTGATATATAATGAGTCTTTAGGCATGTTTACTGTGTCTTTTGGCACAAAGCAGCAAATTCTTTGTAAGTACAACTTTATAAAACAGCAAGTAAATCATTCTGTTTTAGTGTTTTTTGGGGTTTGTTTAAGAATGGAGTCTCGTGACTGAGCAAAAAATAAATTCCATGACCATTAATCACAAGTTCCTCAATCTCCTCTATGTTAGTAAAGCAGCACAAAAAAAGCATACTGCAGGTTGGCATTGTGGCTGATCTGTAAGCCACACAAAGTCAATGAGGGGAAACAAATAGCCACTCACGTTTCTAAACTGGTTACAGCTGTGCTGTTACCAAAATGATGTAGAGGAAAGATCTCAAGACAGACTATCCATGACTCTGCTGTTATGTGACTATGGGGATTTCCTGTCCTGACTAATGTCTCAAACTCACTTGGACTATAAGTGTCCACCACAAATAAAAATAACTCCTCTTGGCTGGAATTTATTGCACCTATTGCTAAATCTGTACATGGTATATTCCCTTGTTCCATATATGTAAAAGAGAAGGCGGGTGTGAGTTGTGACATTCACAGGCCGGCCCTTATGGTCAACACGCAACAAATATCCTTGACCAAATAAGGAAATGGTGTAAAGACCGGGGCTAGATGTTACACGCAAAAATGTCACAAATGCTTGCTCTAAGTAACTATAAGGTCAAAAGTTTAGAGACAAAAGTCCATTACACAATTTGAAAACACTTTTTTAAATACATAAAAGTATATCACAGTCCATGGAACCTTTGGAGGTCATGTATCACACTCCAAAGAACCTTTAACATCCATGGAATCTTTATTTTCAAGGTTTTTATAGTTAAAATAGGTTCTTTAGTTTTTAAAACTTAGAAACTTAGCTAAACATTATTTTAAGAACTGTTCATTGAAAGGATCTTTGGGGAACCAAAAAATGTCTTTCTATGGCATGAAACCCCATTTTAAATGATAATTTACATTTTTTTAATCATCTAATTATGATCGTATTGTCAAATGTGAACTGTAATTAAACATATAATAAGTTCTTAATTTTATTAGTTATACTAGACCAAAGTCAGGTTTGTGCCATATTTAATTTGTTTTTGTTTTTTATGACAGGAATGAAAATGAGGCTGTGGTCAAACCTAGTCTAACCTGAGCTCTTTCAATCAATGACGTTTCGTTGAAAGTTGTTGACTAACAGTCCCACCGACTGGCTGGAACAGGTAGCCTAGTATTCAGCAGCTATACAATCCCTTTTTAAAGGTACACTGTAACTTAGTGGATAAAAAAGCAAAGTACTTGCTTGACAGATGAGAACAAACCTCATTGGTTCTTGTAGAAGCTCAAACATACTGCGTAACACACAAAAATGAACAAAAATCGCCAGCTGAGTAAAAATACCACCTCCACGTGCTTTTACAACATTTCAAATGCCTTAATTCTCGCCATCTCTGAAAAACCAAGGCAATGTTGATTCATGTTTTATTGCGAGCTCTGGCGCAAATTCTCTTTTTGCCTTTTTCCTGTTCAGCATTTTTCTAAAATAGGTGATTTCAAGAGTTTCGAGATTTACCATGCTCTGTGTCAACCTTTCTAACTCATTGTGACAACTAACCTATGACATTTCCACACCACACACCATAGCCGGAGCAACTCTATTTATGGATATGATGAGACACACACGGGCAAATGACGTACATATGCAATTTCCCACGAAAACCATCCCATCAGGTTGAAAATATAAATAGTTAATCTATAGTGACTCTGAGTAAGATAAAAACACGTTTTGGAAGAAGGATTGATGATGTATTGACAATTTTGTTAATTTTGTTAAGTTACAAAGTCTACCTTTAACTTAAAACACACTAAAAAAGTTTAACAGAGAACAAATTAAGAGTCTAAAAAGCCAACAATATTATTTCATTATAAATTAAGATTTGACCAAAATAAGGGTTTGATAGTATATTTTTTTAAATAGTATATTTTTCCTGTAAAAAAAAAAGTATATGCCCAATGTCTGCAACATTTTTGCATTCGCCACTTTTTCCATTTGAACATTTTGCACAAAGGAAGCATGTCGTGGTGTGATTTCACACTAACCGCAGACACTTGTCAAATTGTTATAAGTTTTACTTTCCTTTAATTTTGTAATACTGATTTCCTTTAGTTGCATTTCATTAATATTGTTTTTCATTGTATAATGTAATAACATAATACATTTGTACACAGAGTTGATCTGTTTAGATACAGTTACTTCTCAATGTTTTCCCCTGATTAGCTCATTCTTGCAAAAGAACAGTGACACAGCATCATCCGACTAGGGTGACTTGATGTCCCATTATTCAGTCATGTATTGTACACTCCTTTCACATGTCCTGGTTTGAGGCTTGACAAATGACAAATTTCAGAGAAATCCTACACATGACGATACTCTTAAATAATTCCTGTCATCCATGATTTGTCACATCAAATAATTAGAACATTTTGCTAATCTTGCTGTGAAGCAACAACTGAGATATCTGTGAATGTGTATCCTAAGAAAAATCATTTTTTGCATGTCATGTTGCAGAATGATTAACCATGGCGTAAGTTATTCCATCCGCTTTATTCATAGGAAGCATGAAGAAAGACAATACTTCCCTTTTTCTGAGAATATAAAAAGCAACAGCGGCCCTAGAGCGGTAGAACATTTGTGGAATTTCACAGCACACAAGATCCCTCGGAAATCATGCACCTGTACTCGGCATCTCAACAACTGATCCTTTTGATTTGTTTGGTTGTGTTCCTGTGTGCGTTTACATCAGGAGGTGAGTATCCTTCTCTATTTGTGCTACATTCTTCACGCAAATTGACATTTGTTCTCAATAGTTAAGGGGGAAAATTTGAATTTAAAAAAAGGTTTATATTTCTTATCTGATTGGAAAAATGTCAAATGTTTATTAAGTTTTTAAGCATAAGTCTCACCAAATTCTTTTAGATTTATGGTTAAAGGGATACTCCACTTTTTTTGGAAATAGGCTCATTTTACATCTCCCCCAGTGTTAAACAGTTGAGTTTTACCGTTTTCGAATCCATTCAGCCGATTTTCTGATATTTAGAAGAATATCAGTAAGCAGACAGTTTCTGGTTTCATTGACTTCCATAGTAGGAAAAAATATACTATGGGAGTCAATGAGTCCAGAAACTGTCTGCTTACTGATATTCTTCTAAATATCAGAAAATCGGCTGAATGGATTCGAAAACGGTAAAACTCAACTGTTTAACTCTGGGGGAGATGTAAAATGAGCCTATTTCCAAAAAAAGTGGAGTATCCCTTTAAACACTATTTTTGAAAAATCTAAGCCTTGTTCCCTAAGTCTTAATATCTTGTGCAGTTTTGCTTCACATATAAAATGATCTTGTTTTAATGATTCTTACATATTTTGTGTATGTAAGTGTTTAACTTTGAACAGTGTTATTTATACAACCAAACAGAGCTTTTGAAATCAAACTAAATGGGAAAACCTGTATTTATGGATGTTTTTGTCTGTTTTGCAGTGACCTCTCATGACCCTAAAAGGCCAATATGCTGCAAAGAGGATATGCTCAAATTAAAAAGATCAAAGATGACAATCACAAAATGTTACATCTTTCCAGCAAAAGGCAAATGTGCTGCGGCCGTAGTGTAAGTCAGTCCAAACATTCAAAGGAAACGCCTGCTTGTGAATTCTTTTTTCAGAGCATTTTATTGTGCCAATATCTGAAGTCTAAATGCATTTCTCCATCTCATCTTTACAGGTTCAATTATATAAATAATACCTTGCACTGCATCAATCCTAAGGCTAAATGGCTCAATATGACGATAAATGATCTGAAAAAGGTTAGAACTTACAGATTACGTTTTTTTTTTTCAAACATGTGGAGTGCATACGGAGTGATACAATAATACTTTGAGTGCATAAAGGAGTAACACAGCTAAACGGAATATAATAGGACAACCTCTTTCGCAAGGTTGATACCATCACGAATGTACTGTATACTGGCATGTTAAAGGGCAACTTCCTAAGCTGTTTTTCTTCTGTTCTAATTCAACAGAGAGGTGTAATATGTGAAGATTGGACTCGATCTTAAACGATACACATGGGGATCTGAACTTGGTCTTCACCAGCCACACCAGCAAGACATTTCCATTCGTGTCAGTCAGTCAAGCTACACTTTAATACACACTCTTCTATGCTGGGAAAAACATGTTGAACATATTTCACAAAAGGAAACAAGCTGTGGTTCGCTTTCACACTTAGCTGCTGTGCAGTCTAAGTCCGGTTATTCCTTTATCTTTTTATCTATTTTTGAAATATCAATGTCTTAGTTTTATTTATAATGCTTAATTTATAAACCTTTATTTTCTTTTTAGAATTTAATATATTACGCAATTACAATTGTTTTTTGTACTGTGTTTTGTTTGTTTAATGTTTTATTTATTTTTAACAAAGTAACATTTATTTTATATATGACTATATTATATTATTTATCTTATTTCTCTAAATTATTACAAATATATCAGTTAAATGTCTTGAAGTGCTTACAAAA
Source organism: Chrosomus eos (assembly GCA_036326025.1). NCBI lineage: Eukaryota > Metazoa > Chordata > Actinopteri > Cypriniformes > Leuciscidae > Chrosomus > Chrosomus eos. The sequence continues at coordinate 11,370,437 of CM070840.1, forward strand.
GTTTATTGGATGCAGTATGAATGTAAACTCTAATAAAAAAAATTGTGGAATCATATTTTTCTAAATCCAATTTAATACAAGAGATTATGTCATTTTATTTCTGGATTTCTGCTGATCTTTACGTTTACTTGATCAAAGGCCTGAGGCCTACAGCAATGAGGAGAAGTTAGTGACATCCTACAAATTGATTTGAAACTGAATTTGTGGGTAACCTGGGTATCGTGTGTTTTTGAAGAGATGTAACCCAGAGGTCACAGTAATGGAGATGAACGAACACACACACACACACACACTGCGCGCACACACACACTAACACCCTATGACTGTCAGATGAAACAGCAGAGTCATAAGTTCCATTTCTCTACAACACTAATGATGGGAACTGTGCATCATCTTCCACCAGACTAATGACAGTCAAATGTGTCTAAGAATGCTCATTTATTTAGTCAGTGCACAGCATCTGAGAACTGCACATTCTCGGATCATGAAGCACATTTATTTATGACCTCAGAACACGATCATGAAAGCATCACAGCAAACGCAAATCATCACGACATGTACTTTGATTAAATAATGACAGAATTTTTATTGTGGGATAACTATCACTATCCACTTTTTGTTCTGTATCAGTTATTTTTATTATACATTTTAATATATTAATTTAGTTTTTATTTATTTATTTTGAAAATGGCCTTTCAGTAGTGGATGTGTTAAACTCTTATTAAAGAATGATAGTGTATTGCATTTCAGAAGTATTTGACAGTTATGGAGAATCTGTGTCTGAGAATATTGTGAAATGGAAAAACTTGACCCATGCCGCAAAACTCCACAACACACCTCTTACTTGAAGTAACAGTAGACGTCAGCTCTTCTTTCCTATTTTGTTTCATTTAAATGGACAAATGGTCAATGTTACAAGATAAAATATATATGATTCATTAAATAAAAAACACTCTATTGATACACTGACTTGTTGGAATATTACAAATAACTAGCTTTGTTCAGCATACATTGAATGTATTTAAATTAAACGACTGACAGCAATGTTTGAAATTAAATATTATCTGATAAGTTCATCAAACGGTGATCCCCCATCTACATTTACATATATTAATTTAGCAGATGACATTTACACCTACCACTCCCACATTTATCACTCCCAATCTAAACTAATAAAGATATGGTGATGAAACAGAACAATGATGAAATCATCTACAAAAATAAACAGACAGGATGTGTAGCCATGCAGTTTAAGTTCCGCTTTATTGACTATTTAAGGTGAACTAGTAAGAGTTTTGAATATATTCTCTCAGACACAAGCAGTGAGAGTTGAAGATCGACTGACAATGGAGACACAAAGGATCCTCATGAGGAGTTTGGCTGTTGTGGTTTTTGCATCTGTGATCTGGACTATAACAGGTAAAGTGCTTAAATCTGTTTGTATATTATTATATATCTGATGGAACGGTGCAGAATATTGAGGTTTACCTTGTTCTTCAGTCTCAGCAGGTGATTATCAGAAGCCGAAGGAGGCAATGGCATGCTGTACTGTCGTCTCCGGCCAAACTCGAGCACAGTTTACTGATCCTATCATCGGTTTCAGGCAGCAAAAACAAAATCTTCCATGTGTGAAGGCCGTCATGTAAGAATCACAGTTCCTCTCTAAAGAAAACATGTCATGATTAGAGATCAACAGCATCTGATGCTAGATTTCTGTTTGAACTTTTTCATTCTCTTTGACAGCTTTAAGACTGAACGAGGAGAGTTCTGCTTTAATTGGAGACTACCATGGGTGCAGGAGGAAGTTAAGCTTTTGTAAGTTAAACCCAACAAGTGTGTTGAAACACCTGAATTAGTAACAACATAATAACATAACAAAAACAACATAATGTTGCATGTTTAGTATACAGCAGTATTCTTGTATTCACATTGTTTTTGTTGTTTTGTTTTACAGGAGAGCTCAAAGAAGCAAAGGCCTGACTTCCACTCCACCACCAGCATCATCTATTAGTAAACTCACTCCACCACCAGCATCATCTATTAGTAAACTCACTCCACCAGCAGCATCATCTATTAGCAAACTCACTCCACCACCAGCATCATCTATTAGTAAACTCACTCCACCAGCAGCATCATCTATTAGTAAACTCACTCCACCACCAGCATCATCTATTAGTAAACTCACTCCTGAGGGACGATCTTCCTAATCAACTGAAATCTGAAAGCAAACTTATAATTAGAACACATGTTGAAATAGTTATTTCTTTTAAAAACACATTTCTAAAGTTTAAGAGATTATGATGTTGTATTTAGAAAATATTTACTGTAGAGTGACAGTTAGTAAATTAGGTGCATTTAAATGTAATATTTAAAATGTTTAAAATTGTTGTCAAATACAAATTATGTAATTTGAGATTTATTAATTTATTAATTTTATTCAGACACTGAATAATGGTGAAACTGTTTTAGAACAAATGTGTTTAAATAAATTATTAGCTTATATATTATATTTCACATTGAAATATATTTCACTCGATGTACTGGTAATGGACTGTGTCAAGAAGGGTGACGCAAGTCTGAGTGAAATTAAAACTGATTTGTATGAGAACAAACCTGGAAATATGTGTGTTGATTATGCAAATGAACGAGTGCAATCTGAAACTAATAAACTATGATCAGCAACAACTGGTTTTGCTTGTGGTTGATGTTTCTGAATGTGTGCAAGAGGTTTCTGTCAGGAACAATGACACCTTTTCTCTTTATCTTTATTCTTTCCTTCGCAGTTGGTTGATGGCTATGTATCATTCCTATACTACATGTAAATTTCATCTATAATCAAATGCTAATTTGTATGAATAAGTTGGTACTCTTATTATGTTGGTATCTTATGAACTTGAGTGTTGACAATGAAAATGTCCCTTTCGATTTTTCTCCACATACTTATATATGTCTAAAGGTCCCATATTGTCAAAACTGAAATTTCCTGTCTATTTTTTTCAAGATAACAGAGGTCGATGGGTTATGTAACTACCATATAAGTTTCAAAACAGTCGATCCACAGACACATGCACACAGCCTGCATAAAGTAGCTGTGCCTTTTCACGAGCAGTTGTGATTTCCGTATATTTGTGATGTCAGAACTACTCAGTCTCCGACTTCAGTCTCCACCCCGACCAATGGTGGGTCACTCAGAAAACAACAGGCCAATCAGAAGAGAGGCTCATGAATATTAAGTAGACAGGCCAAAATCAACCTGTTCTTGGCAGAGCTCCTGAGAAAGGATATCGAGATGGTTTTTGGTACTTATACCACAAATATATATTCTTAAAGCTGCAGTCCGTAGCAATTTCCCTTTTTGTCGCCATCTCTGTTCGAAATCTGTAATTGCAGTGATTCGCGGAATTATCATCTTGACGTGGGTTGTAAATCGGCATGAAACAGCGCGGATGAACACAGTGTTTTGAGGCGAGTGCTGCTGTCAATCACCGCGCTGTGTGGAGATTCACTTTTTGAAAGCTTGACCAACATACGAATTTTCACCGAAAAATGTCTTCTGAACAAGTAACATCCATTTTTGTTCTGATCAACTAAGGGGAAAAGCATTCGACATGACGATCGTTAGATTTAATCAGCGCGATTTACAGCAACCGTGCAAATGCATAGCCTACTTAAATTTGTTCTCAAATTGTTCATGTTAACAACATCAGCATTGCGTGACTAACGTTATTTAATGTGTTTTATGATTACCTGTGTAGTTCAGAATTCATATTCTCCATAATAGCTAAACGAGAAAGGCACAACAAAGGAAACTCCATAACTGTGTGGATTAAGAAAACTTACTGTTACACGATTGAACTATTGAAATGTCTTACTTGTTCAGCAGAAAAAGCCGTCTCTTCTTCCGTTTCGAACCCCTTCGGGAGTTCACGCACCTTTCAAAAGCCCCACCGATGTGTAATCCTTGTGTTCGCATGAGACGGTTTATTTCTCTTTCCACCTTAAATCCGAAGTACGAAGTCTTTTGAGTTTTATAACTCGTTAATCTCCAGTTCTTTATGTGTACGGATGTGACGTAATGACGCAAAGACATGCTCGAATTTCCCGCGAAAACCCACCAGTACCACTGGAATTAAAATCATTATTACAAGCTAACCGTTTTGAATCTAGCTACGGCAAGCAGATAGTTTTGAACACTGGCTGAAGATGTTTTTTTTTTTAAATAATTAATTTGGATTATTTTTAACTTAAAAATGTTACGGACAGCAGCTTTAAGGACATCAAAACCTAAAATAAAACTTCAGAAAGTTGTACAAAATGGGACCTTGAAGTCATTAACATCTTCACAGCTTAATTAAGGAAGGGAGGAAGTAAATAAGTAACACTATAAACAACAGTTTTAAACTGATTTTTCACTATTTTTCACTATTACTTATTATTTTATATCTACATTTTCATGGGTTTAAATACAATATTTTTGTTATAAGAGACAATAAAAACAACTTTGTGCATCAAAACCACTCCTTAAGAATTTTGATCATCTCCTGCACGTTTCATAATTACCTAAAAATCAAGTTCACCCCTCACACACATTATCAATGTCAAAAACTTCATATTAAAGGGTACCTATTATGGATTTTTGAAAATTGCCCTTCATGTAGTGTGTAACATAGATCTAAGTGAACGATAACATCCTGCAAAGTTTTAAACATGAAAGTTCACCGTATACAAAGTTATTAGCTGTGTCCCAATGTGAAGGCTGCATCCTCCGGAGGCCGCATTTGAAGGCCGCTTGGCCGCATTTGAAGGCCGATTGCGTCACAGCGGCGCGACGAAGGCTGTCCCAATTCAAAGGCTGCATCTTTGAAGGCCGCATTTGAAGGCCGATTGCGTCACCGCGGCGTGATGAAGGCTGTCCCAATTCAATTCAGCATCCTTCGAAGGCCGTATTCGAAGACCGGTTGCGTCATCGCGGCGCGACGAAGGCTACCCTGATTCAAAAGCGACGCCAAATGCACCCTTCGTTTCCCCGTGAAAGGAAGGATACATAAATGGATCCTTAGCGGCCTATCCTACCCTGATCTACCCCATAATTCATTGCGCACCGGTGACGACAGCATTTTTAGTGCAGCATTTGGTGTGTAGCCTACAGTTCAAATTCAAATGTTGGCGTTCACTTTGCGTTTTAAAAATACAAAAACCGTTCATTTTTCGTTTTTCAATTACGAGTTAAAAAATGAAAAACGAATGGATGCAAATTTACATGGATTATCAAACTAAAGATAGTTTAGTGATAGTTAGGCTATCACTATTTTAGTTAGCCTATAGTTTTTAGATTAAAGTCTTTGATTTTACTAGTATTTTGATTGACTATCAAACTTTTCTCCAAATAGGCCTACATTATTTGAAATATTTAATAATAGGCTATATAATTGCGTCCATTCGTTTTTCTTTTTTTAACACCTAATTGAAAAACTAAAAATGAACGATTATTGTATTTTTAAAAGGCAAAGTTGAACACCAACATTTGAACTGTAGCCTAAACAAATGCTGCACAAAAAAAAAAAAAAAATTATGACGTTTCGCCCCTTTATTAAACATTTAAAATATTCACAAATTACTATGGAAAAAATGTCGATTAGACAGGCCAGATTAGAACCTGTAAATTATATTTTTTCCGCAGTGCTGAATGAGAAGAGCCATGTCTCTGGAACCATGATTTATGATAATAAATGTGTCTGAATAAATTACGTGGCATTTTAATTGTTCATTTAAGTGAACATTTCAAGCTTTAGGCTAGGTATATTTTGTTTAAGTTCATTTTTGAGACGCGCTCGAGTTCACGGAGATCATGAAAGCGTGATTGATTGCTTTATTTTCTTTTACAAAAGGACAACGTTTTCTTGTTATGCGAGTTGGACAAATAAAAGTATAATTTCTGGTCATACCGAAAAGAATAATACATCATTCGCAACTAGAGTATTTTTCAAGTTGCTTCCACTGTTTATAATGCAAGTGTTCGCGGTCGCGCCTCCGTGCCATGCAGTGCGCGCTCCACACACACTTGCGTCAAAATCTTGTGTTTATTTGTGATAATCTTAGCCCTGTATTATGACTTACATTTGACGAATTTCTTTGTTCCTTTTTTGGAAAAAAAGTGCATTCTTAATGCAGGCTAATAATATTATTATCATTTGTGTTGAGTTCACTGAAGACAGTAGGCTAATATGTTAATCATAAAATAATTTATGAATGTTTTATTTTTATATAACCTAATCTTGTGTTTGTGTTATATTTCTTTTTTAAATGTGAAGTCTTTTTTTGCTTATAGGCTTATTCTATTATACTGAGCTTTTTTCTCCTATAAAATTTGACTTTAAAGACAAGTAGCTTAAATGTCGTTTTTTTAGAAAATTCAAGAAATATTAAGTTAAACATAATTAAATGCATCCCGCATAAACAGGAGGCCAGGTTGGCACAGACTGGGGGAGAGGCCACAAATCCGTGAGTTTACAAACCCTTGAGAACGGATTGGAAAACCCGAGTAGCCTACTGTAAATAAATTCACCATGGTCCATTTATGTACATAAAAAAAGAATACAATAGCCTTGAACTTATATATATATATATATATATATATATATATATATATATATATATATATATATATATATATATATATATATATATATATATATATATATATATGCCTAATGTGTTTTCTTTTAAAGTGTTTAACAGTTTAAAGTTTAACAGTTTAAAGTGTAATCTGGCAATTCAGTCAGTAGGCTATGCAGCCTCTGAATTCGACGCAGTAAACCAGCATGGCCATAGTTTTGGCTAAACCGAAAATACATGAGTGAAACATCCTCACATGTCCTCCAGTAAAATATAAAACATAAAAATGACAATAGCCAATTCTGGCTCCATAGCTGTTTACTCAATTATAACAAATTAATGATCAGGAGGGCAGCTGTACTCTCGCACTGTTGCTAGGCGCCAGGAGCGGTAATCGGGAACACCTGGATGCGCAATTAGAAAATCCTACGGAGGCTACATGGTGCGTCCTTCGAAGGACGAATAGGCTGCATCCTCCGAAGTCCGCGGCCTTCGGAGGATGCAGCCTTCACATGGACACAGCTACTGTCTCTCAAAAGTAAGAGTCGACTCTGAGTCGCTGATATGAATCGTTCGACGAACGATGCTTTTCCTTTGTCTAGATGAGTCAACTTGACAAGTTATTTGAATAAGATACGCCCACTCATTGCGTTCGGAGACGCCAGGGAAAACATCATGTCGACGAGACGCTGTGTTTTGAAGTGCGACGCAAAAGCAAACTTTTTTCATCTGCCCAGTGAGGAGCATTTGAAGACTAAGTGGCTACAGTTCATATTTACAACTATACCACAGAAGTATAGCCTGAACCTTGTTCTGTGTTCGCGTCATTTTGAAGATGATTGCTTCACAAACATAAATGCTATCAAATATGGATTTGCGAGCCGGCTGATAGGCCTACTGGAGGAAGGTTCAGTACCGAGTTTATTTGGATCAGCTTCCTCCTCCGAATCACAACCTGTAAGTATTATTAATATTAATTGTTGCTTTAATGAGTTTTGTAGCGTCGGGGGCGCGATGAGGGAAGGCGCAGTATGTGTGTGTGTGTGTGTGTGTGTGTGTGTGTGTGTGTGTGTAAGTTACGCTCAGCGCAGGTTCTAGGTCTCCAATGTCAATTTTTTTTAAATATGTGAAATTTTTGTCGCTGTTATTGGAGTTATCATAAAGAATAGAGCAATACCTTGTAGTACTGCATTGCTTTATCAATATGTTTATGCATTGGGCTAACAAACAATAACTGACTGGGTCATCAACCAATCACCACAGATTAGCGTCACGCAAAGGAGGGGTTTGAAAAATGAGTAGAAAAACGACACTCGGTTACTAACGTAACCTCGGTTCTCTCTAGAAGAGGGAACGAGTGTTGCGTAAGCTAGCTTACGCTACGGGGAAAAACTCCTTTTCTCGAGAATACTGAAGCCAAAAATTATCCTTTAATTTTTTCATATTTAAAACGCATGCTTGCACAGAGCAGACCTAGAATAGGCAGCTCGTGCGCCTATTGGCTGCTCTGCGGCAAGATGCTGCAACCTATCGGTGGACTGGGAGTGACGTCAGCACCAATAGCAGCGCGGGTGCCCGAGTGCGTCACGTCCCGCCAGAATAGGCGTGGCTTACCTCTATATCAGCCCGGTCCAGATAGGGTGTTCTTTGGTTTTTCACACTGAAGCGAAAAAAGAACGCAGCATTAACACGGCCGGGTTACGCAACACTCGTTCCCTCTTCTAGAGAGAACCGAGGTTACGTTAGTAACCGTGTGTCGTTCTCTTACGAGAGTACTCTCGTGTTGCGTAAGCTAGCTTACGCTACGGGAACCCAGTTTAAAGCGCCGTGTATGCTGAGACCATTCACATTAAGTCCAAGGGCCAGTGCCCGGGGAACACGTAATAGTGAAGATATGTGGGCCGACACAAAGTGAGCCCTAACACATATTGACCATATGGTGACGCCTCATATGTATAAGGGAGTGCATAACACAGTATAACAGTAGCGTGTATGACAATCTCATACAGATAACACTTTGGCCTGCAAAGCAGGGACCTCCAGGTTATAAAACCTTATAAATGTAGACAGAGAGGCCCAGCCTGCCGCTCTACAAATATCATGGAGTGAAACACCACTAGTCCAAGCCCATGATGAGGCCATACTTCTAGTGGAATGGGCTCGAACACCTAAAGGGCATTGAAGGCCTTTAGACTTGTAAGCCAAGGCGATAGCATCAACTATCTATCTGGAAATGCTCTGTTTCGAGGTAGCTAGCCCCTTCGTGCGGCCACCAAACGAAACGAACAGCTGTTCTGACTGCCTGAAGGCAGCGGTTTGTTGAACGTAAACTCTTAAAGCCCTGACCGGGCAAAGGAAGTTTACATCGCTGTCACTGTCGGTTCCCGGAAGGGCCGGCAGGGAAATGACTTGCGCTCTGAACGGAGTAGAGAGCACTTTGGGGACATAACCGTGTATTGGTTTGAGTGTAACTTTAGAATCATTAGGCCCAAATTCCAAACATGACGCTCTCACAGAGAGCTCGTCGCGGGACTCGTGTTTTCAGCCAGCGCTGGAGGGGGTGCATGCGCAGCAGACCCAACCGAAGCATTGCAGAGGCCGCATACGAACCGACGGGGGGCGCGGCGGATTCATCCTTCTAGCTCCCCTAAGGAAGCGGATGACCAGCTCATGTCTTCCCGGTGACTGACCGTGCGTCGATTCTGCGAACGCCGCCACGGCCACCACATAAACTTTGAGCGTGGATGGGGACCTCCCCTTATCCATCAGCTCTGGTAGGAAAGTGAGCAAATGCGCAACCTCACACGACCGTGCATCCAGATCTCTGTCGGTGCACCACTTGGAGAACACTGACCATTTAGACGCGTAGAGCCGTCCCGTGGAAAGAGCTCTAGACTGCGTGATCGTGCTCATCACTCTTTCTGGCAGGGTAACGAGTACCCGTTGATCAATCATGCGTGCAGAGACCAGCGCTCTGGATGGGGATGCCAGATCGAGCCGCGAGCCTGAGAGAGGAGATCTGCCCTCACCGGAATAGGCCACGTAGCTGCATGTGACAGCCGTGCTAGTTCCGGAAACCAATTCTGATTCTCTCAGTGCGGAGCTATGAGGAGCACCGAGTGGCGCGTTTCCCTGACTCTCTTGATTACCTGTGGTAACAGAGAGACCGGAGGGAAAGCATACAGAGGGAGGCTGGGCCAGACCTGGGCCAGGGTGTCCTGGTTCTTCAAAAAGAACATCGGGCAATGAGCATTGTCTTTTGACGCAAATAGGCCGACTTCCGCTCTGCCGAATAGGCGCCACAGTTTCTGGACCGTTTGGGGGTGCAGGGACCATTCCCCCAGGGGAACGTTGTCCCTGGACAGGTTGTCTGGACCGTCATTCGAATGGCCAGGCACATGCGCCGCCCTCAGCGAGCACAGGTGCATCTGGGACCAAACAAGGATGCGTTCCGTCAGATTGCAGGGGTTCCTGGATCTGACACCACCCTGACGGTTTACATAGGAAACCACAGACATGTTGTCCGAGCGAACGAGAACGTGTTGGTCCTGTATGAACGGGAGGAAGCGCTTCAGCGCGTTTTCGACCGCTATCATCTCAAGACAGTTTATGTGAAAACACTTCTCTTGGTCTGACCACTGGCCAAAAGCCGGTCTGCCTTCGAACAGCGCGCCCCAACTCGAGTTGGACACATCTGTCGAAACTACTTTCCAATAAGAGATGGTTCCCATCGTCACTCCCTGCTGGTACCAGTCGGCTACTAACCAGGGCTGCAGAGCCGCTATGCAGGTCTGAGTCACTCTGATTTTCTGGCCGCCAGAAACCCAGGCTCGGCGAGACGCGCAAGCATTCAACCAGTGATGGAGCGGGCGCATGCGCAATAGGCCCAGCTGGAGCACCGCTGCAGCTGATGCCATACAGCCCAGCATCCGTTGAAACGTTTTCAAAGGGAGAAAGCTGCCCTTCTGGAAAAACGCGGCTAGGTGGCGAACACAGCCAATATCAGCCAGTCGTGCAGATAGTTCATTATTCGCAGCCCCTGAGTTCTCAGGGGGGCGAGCGCTGCGTCCATGCACTTCGTAAATGTATGGGGTGCTAGAGACAGGCCGAGCGACAGGACGGTGTATTGATATACCTGACCGTCGAAGGCGAATCTCAAAAATTGCCTGTGACGGGGTGATATCTGAAACAGAAAATAGGCATCCTCCAGATCTAGAGAAATAAACCAGTCCCTCGGGCAAACGTGCGCGAGGATTTTCCTGGTTGTAAGCATTTGGACGGTCTTTTGCAAGCACCTTGTTCAAATGTCTCAGATCTAGGATGGGCCTGAAAGCTCCGTTCTTCTTGGGTACAAGAAAATATCGGCTGTAAAAGCCTGACTCGCTAAGAGAAGGCGGTACTTTTTCTATAGCCCCTTTGCACAGCAGTATTGCTATTTCTGCGTGAAGTAGGTGTGCTACTTCCGCATTCACTATCGTCGCGGACCGGGCTCGAAAGCGCGGGGGAGGGCGAATGAATTGAAGTGTATAGCCCTGCTTTATTGTGCTGAGAACCCATTCTGAAATCCCTGGGATAATTTCCCACGCAGCTATGTGAGCCGCTAGGGGGCGAATGGCCTCCGGGTTCAGATCGCCGCCGTTTGCGGGCTTGTGAAACTGAACCGGAGCCGAAAGCGCGGCGCGCGCGCTCTCGGTTCTGGGCAATGGCTGCTCACTGAAAGCCGAGACCGGCTGATTTATGTGAGGAGTCCCAATCATAAGGGATGGGGAGCATTTTATTCTCACTTTTTGACGCGCGAGCAGCGCTTTGGGCGGAAAAGCTTTCTGTAAGCGTGAGCGCGTGTGCGCGGGCACGAGACTTGCAAGTGTATGTGACGCCCCGATCATAACGGATAGGGAGCGTCATATCAATGCCCTGTGTTTCGTTTTAACACGCGGGCGGCGCCCGGGGGGAGGTGTGTGTTAGTAAGCGTGAACGCTCTCCGGCGGGCACGAGACTTACATTCAAAACCTGTTTTATTGAACGTGTAACAGAGCGGCCAGATAGTGGGCACGGACCTGTGGACACATTTCTTATATTCCACACTCGAGCGGCTTCTCTGCGCTTTATGAGAGTGTGCTCTGTGAGTGACACGAGATTTGATGTGCTTGTGTGTAGGGGTGAACACTGGGGCGTGGGCACTTGCACTACACTTAAACACCAACGGCGTGAGCCGGATAACCAGACAGTATACTCCTTTGAGATTTCTCTGGGTCGCCGTGAAAACGGCGTATGTGTGCAGGCGAGAGGGTAAATGAACCGGCTCGTTGGCTGCTAAATGGACCACTGCAGTAGCCTTTTTGAAGGGGACTGACAGGGAAATAAACTTTGACTGTGGTCCAGCCGTGAGTCTTTAGTGATAGAGCGGGCAGAAAAATAGGTGTGGACGCGAACTCGCGGACACATTTCCTACGTTCAACACTCGAGCGGTTGCCCGCTTTAAGGGAGTGGGCTCTGTGAATAACACGAGCATGCTTGCGTGTAGGGGTGAACACTGAGATGTGGGCACCTTTCTACACTAAAACACCATCGGCGTGAGCCGGATCTGCATAAATGTTATCTGCTGCGGGAGCCGGGATCGAACACGGGTCTCCGGCGCGAAAGCTTAGGGTTTAGCCACTGAGCCACAGGGAAAACAACGTAAGCTTTAGTTGCCGCGAGCAGATAAGAGAGAGAGAGAGCGTCATCACAGTTTTCGTGTGTGTGTCGGCACTGTTTACAGGCGTGCGTGTATAACAGGCACACTACTGCAGTATAGACATTACCGGCCGCTCGTACTAGGAGGAGCTGGAAAATGTTTGAGAAGAAGAGGGAGTTTGTCAGGCCTCGGCGGGACAAAAAACCGCACTTTCTTTCGACGGTGACGTCTCGGTTCGCGCGCTCGCTTCCTGTACGTAAGAAAGCTGGTCGCGAGCTCAGAGAGGAGAGCTGCATAAATTTTTTTTTTTTTTTTTTTTTTTTTTTTTTTTTTTTCTACTGCAAGAGCCGGGATCGAACACGGGTCTCTGGCGCGAAAGCTTAGAGTTTAGCCACTGAGCCACGGGGGAAACAACATAAGCTTGAGTAGCGCGAGCAGCCACGGTAGCTCCCTTGTAACGTAAAGGAAGCTAGCCGCGGTTAGAACAGCAGTCCATTGATGCGTGTCCCTCAACCTCAGACGCGACGGCAGTGAGGCTCGTGAGCGGCAGCTGCGCGTCGGTGAAGGGAGGCGCGGAAGGTGAAAAAGCGAGGCTCGAGGGAGGCATTCCGGCGAGCGCGTCGCTGTGGCTACAGGCTCCGGCAGCCCTTGGGAACGGCGCTTATCACAGCGCGGTCCCACAAGGGGCAGAGTGACTGCTTCTGCGGGGGCGCGCTAGCTTCCTTGTAACGTAAAGGAAGCTACGCGCGGTTAGAACAGCAGTCTATTGATGCGGGGGCACGGTAGCTTCCTTGTAACGTAAAGGAAGCTACGCGCGGTTTCGTCCCAGGCGGGAAGCGCACACTTTTTTTTTTTTTTTTTTTTTTTTTTTTTGGGTAGCCGTGAA